>CH002689.1:8361-24794 GCA_000149265.1 Ciona savignyi
GCCTATTTTTACATTAACCTGTTTTAACTACTTTCGTTTGTTGCATATGAACCCAAATAGAATATTTACGTTGGGTAAATCAAAAACTTAAAACCAAAAATAAAGTAAACGTTGTTTCCATATTAAAAAATATTTTTATTTTCAGGTTTCCTCAAATTGTTGTTTCGCTTATGCATTTTCTTAATCCGTATCTAATTAATATGGATGAGGTTGACGTAAAAGCCTTTTCGTAACAGTCAGTTCAAACCACATAATTGTTGTAAAAGGACGTGTTGTGCTACCACCGCAGTTCGTCTCGACTTTTTATCTTCATTTAAAACCAATACCAGTTTCTCGGAAAATACAGGGGTTCAAGTTCTTGCTAGACAAGTTTATATACAACTTTCTTTCTTTCTGAATTGATGATATGTTAAGTATAAAAGTTATGTGATTTCAGTGTTTAGATCAGGAGCAATTTAATGCAGCTAAAGCTAGTGATTTAATATTGTTCTGTTTAGTTCGAAATTTATATATATATTCGTCCATATTATCTTACCAGTTGATAACTTTAAGGAAAAGAATGTTAATATTCTTAATAAAGTATGTTGGGAGATCATCAGTATTTTCCATTTTCCACTGTACAATGCCTGGTAAATAATATAGCCTACTACAGGAACATACCGATATATCCTTGTATAGAATTTAGTTTACCGAAAGTTAATTTTATGTATGGAGAAAGTAAACAAGCAGAGAATATTAAACAGTTAACAAGAATTTGTAAATCTGATTTTTAAATTTGTTTTTGGAAGAATTAATAATATCCTTCAACGACAATCTGCATTTGAACAGATTTAAAATGCAAATTAAATCTGTGTCTATTTGGACTGCATCTCTGTTTATCCTGCTGGCCATCAGCAAGGTTGAAAGCCAAAATTCTCGGCATGTGATTTTATCATGTGGCAATGACGCAATTGCCGAGAAAGGGGAGCGAGGACCTGCTGGTAAAAAAGGGCCTGTGGGTGAACGTGGGTTTAATGGTCCCATGGGTGAGAAGGGCGAAGAAGGATCATGTGATCCGTCATGTAGATCATCTTACAACCAATTAAGTGAGAAAGTTCGACGTCTTGAAAGTATGATGGAAATACTGGGTAAGCTTGGAGATAAGTAATTATTCGTATTCAACATTTTTAAATATAATTTAGAATCGGCATTACCAAAAAGTTGCAAAGCAGCTTTACAGTTGGGTCACACCGAAAGTGGAATACAAACCATTTATAATAAGTTTACTGCGATCAGACCACTGATACCGGCGGTTGGATGGTAAGTGAATATGTATAAGCTATTTGTGATTTTATTCATTACCAATGAACATACGTTTAAAAGGTATTTCAGCGACGCAGAGATGGTTCAGAAAACTTCTATCGAACGTGGGCTGAATATCAGGGGATGTTTGGTAACCTTAGTAATGAATTTTGGTTAGGTGGGATGTCTACCTTACTCAAAATAAAACAATATATCGAAATAATTATATTTAGGTATGGAAAATCTTTACGCTTTAACCCGTACTGGAAATTATGAACTAAGGATTGAGTTGGAAGATTGTGCTAATGTTAAAAAGTTTGCAAAATTTAGGTAAGACTTTTTTGTTGTTCAATTAGGCTCTGACTAATAGCAACACACGTCGTCTAAACAGATCATTTTCCATTGGTTCTGCCGAAGAAAAATATGCTTTGGCAGTTTCCGGTTACTCTGGAAACGCAGGTAAGATTGTGTAAAAGAGTCGAAATCGTCTTAAGTATCATACCGATACATAGCTTCTGCTAAAAGGTGACGGACGAACCCACAATGTTATTCGGTTTAACCAATGATTATAAAAGATTTTTATAATCATTGGTTTGACCTAGGATTGTCAGTCATATTAGCCAAATCAAAATCTCTTAATGAGTTATATCGATATTTATATTCTAGGAGATTCGCTCTCCTTTCATAGCGGACGTCCCTTTTTAACTAAGGATGTAGATAACGATATTCATGGACGTAACTGCGCTGTAGCAGCACATGGAGCTTGGTGGTATGCTGTTTGTTACGCTTCCAATCTGAACGGGGAGTACTTGAACTGCCAAACCACAACTTACCGAGCTGCAAGTTGGAAAACATTTCACGGCACAAAATATTCATTGAAGTTTATTGAGATGAAATTCAGACCGATATAAATGCTATATTGTATTGACTACATGAAATGTCAAACCGTGACATATAACAATGCGTGGTATATTATCTGTATATATTTCTTGTTAAAAGTATCTAAAACTTGGTAATAAAAGTTGTGTGTAATTTAGTGATAATGTTATTGTGAAGAACCAAAAAACTGTAAGTAGTTTATTCCTTCTTTTTGCATATGACAATTTAATGAAAACTAATTAACAAAGAAGTTAAATCCTACCCCGACGTACCACTACCAATATAAATATAGTAATATGTGGCATTTGTAGATCAGACTAAAGTTGAATAAACTTTTTATATCACCGAAATTTTGTACGACAAATAAAATGTCTTCAAACAGATAAAAACGAGAAACCCGATTAGAACGAATCGCTAATTTCCCAGCTTGTGATATATTTGATGAAACGTGCTATCCAAGAAATTTTTAGAACAGAATAAAGAACTTACAATTCAGATAAGAAGCACATCTAGCCCATCTTAGATAAGTTCTAAAACTTTCAACCTGTTTTGCAAAGCTCTTTGTCAAAAATCTTCATATGTAGCGTTTTTCCGGAAGTATTTTGTTACTTTGTCATATTTTAAACAACACATGGTTCCGTGTGTCAACGTTCTTTCCCATTTACGCGAATAAACATCGAGATTCTATTATATCTGTGGGCTCGCGCTTTTTAAATGGTGATTGCTTGTAGTTGGCTAAGCTTGTTTCAGCCGGCTGCCTTACGGTCTCTTGCGAGCTGCGCAGCGGAAAGTCTATAAATTCACTCTCCACAGATCGCCTACAAATAATTATTGTAGCCACGATTTGTAAATTCTAGATCTCAAACTCAAGCAGTCTAACTTTTGCTTCACTTTAGTTATATTCTGCGTATCATTCGATATACGGTTTATTTGCGACTCAAGTTACTTGGTACGTCATTCAGCATGACGCCAATTGTATAGTCTAAGGTACGTTATACAGCATGACGCAAGTTATGTCAAGTACGTTATTGTAGGTTAAAATATAAGTAGGTTATTTAAATTTCCAGAATATATAGGGAATTTACAAAGTGCAAAAAGTTTACGTGCCAGACGTTTCACATCTGCACGTTTGACTAACTGTGGGGAATTAGGTGGGAAAACTATGTTAACGATTTAAACTGCGGGAATACAAAAGCCCGTTCAAGGTGATAATTACGTAACGGGTAATAATATGTGAGAGTCGGAAAACTTCAAATGCAAAAACAATTGACGTAAAACACAAAGTATTTAGGACATAAAATAAATTAAAACAAATATAGATTATACAAAATGCTACATATCCCTATCCTATAACAAGTACAATTCCCTATTTAAACTTTGACAGAATAAATGTATTGAATTGTTTAAAGAAAAGCACCAAATTCAATTTATAACTTGTAAGTGATTTATACTTAGGCCTACAACACTAAAAATGTATTGATACGTTTTAGCAAGTTTTGGCGCGTTACCATCACTACTTGCAGTTGATCAGTTCTTGGACGACCGTGGTTGAGATGAACGGAACAAAGGGTGTCAAACAAAGAATCGTATCTTGTGTGTCCAAGAGATGTTGGACAGGGTCCGCCGGTTGAAGGCACGAAAAAGGGGTGTGGTGGTTTGACTTAAATATCTGGTTTATTTTGTGTTGACTGTTTATTTTCGTCTTGTTGCTTATCTTTCCATATAATCTAAATTTACGGTTTAACTTCATCTTTTATCAAAGTGTAAGATGCTGCTGATCGCGGAAATATGGAAGTGGTTTTGCCAACATCAGCACTAACGCATACCACCAACCCATGAATCCCTTATTGTGCCCCACGTGGAAGAGAAACTATCCTTATAAAAGGAAGAGGTGGAGATATTAGATGTCGCTCTTTATAGAGGATTTAATTATTCTAGAGAGAGTGCAATTTCTTCTAATTCTAAGCCATTTTCCAAGCTTGGGGGAGCATCTTTCCTTGCTCCATATACTTTATGCAGGTAATGGCGATCAATATTCATTTTTTCTTTAATTTTGTCATCTCCGTTATAACTGTCCAAAACTCGTCGTTTTTTTCCTTAATTTTGTCGGCTTCATGGTAGCTATCCAAAACTAGTTTCTTCACCCTTGTTTTTACATCTTCTACTTGGTGGTCATTTTTAAAACCGGTTGTTTAGGCAATTTTAAATTGTTTATGTTTCTTGTATTTCATCATTCGGTTAAGATCGTGACAGTTTTATTCACAACCAATTTCGAAACCGCTGATTACTGATTTCAACAACCTTTGAAACGGGTTGGGTTGATTTTACCTGTAATTATTCATATACCATCAGTCAAGTTTGGTTTTCGTTTTTAAAGTTTGTTAAAATGGAGCTAAAAGCAATAAAGTTTATTTTTACTATCAACAGTGAAAAAGTAATAAAATTGGCATACGTCTTAAATTTGCAAAATGCTTACCCCAGAAGCCTCTAAAATTTCAGCCTTACTCAGTCTATGCAGGACAAGTTGAGGTGTTATCAGATTGTCCTAGAACAGAATAAATAAAAATAAAACATTATTCATTATGCACAAATATTTACAGGTTGTCTTGATTGTAAAAGCAGCCACAGCATATTTAAAAACAATCACATGAATTAAGAAGGGGGTGTGTCGTTATAGAATGTACCAAAAACTTAATGAATTAAAAGTGTGAAAAAGGACTTCAGCCAATATGTTGCTTGTTCATTAAGAAATATTTCCAGAAATGTTAAATTTTAAACTTTAAAGTACTGTTGGATTTTGTATTTACGACGTAAGGCAAAATATTATTTTAAACGCTTACCGTTACGGACGGAAATTTTCGGTGGGAAATATCCATATTTGATACACTGATATCACGAGCCAATTCCGCGCTGCTTATTTTATGCAAAATTAAGAGTACGTAATTGCCCAGTTCACGGTTAAAGTTCACTATTATATGAAGACCACTTCATTTGGCATTTAATGCTGTTCTGATATTTACCGAAATTAAAATAATCAGCTAGCAGCATAACCTACGGCAATTTTTTATACAAGCTAAATTTTGAACCCATGATGGGCTTGTCACTTGGACCGTTGAATAGGTCGCTATATGTATCGGTCTCGCTAACCATTAGGTCACACGACCGTACATGTTCCGGGTGTATGTCCTTGCCGAAACTTTTGATAGGTTAATGCGCCACCTTTTAGTAGTAAGCTTATTTAATCAAAGCCACTTGCCGCCTGCGGTTGCGTCTTTGTGCAGGGCACCGAGTGGTACTAAAACTAAAACACTTAACCATACAGCACAATACACTGCAATGGCTCGTGTGATCTGACGGTTGGTTGTTTTAGACCGTTTTTCTTGTTTGTTGCGTCACGCAGCTGAGAGGCATGTCCGGTCGCCACATCATAGGGTAGAACAGATTATCGAATTTCAGACGTTTAGTAATCCAAACTGACATGCTAATAGTTAACTTTTCGATATAAATATTTTTTCTCAAGAGTCGTGCTAAAAATAAAACTTTGTTCTGGCTAACACCATTAATTTTTTTTATAAATTAATTCATAATATTAAAAAGTTTACCTCCATCATTTTCTTGTAAGCTCGACGTTTTCGCATTTCTTTTTTCTTTCTGTCCCTGGTCACTCGACCAGTTAACATTTTCCTAGCCATCGTTATTAAATATGTTACAATAAATTTTAACACGTAACTTAAACTGTAGTATATACTTAGTATACAGCAGAACAACGATACAACGTTTTCACAGTTTAAAAACTAAAACTTGGATCCGCAACTTTAACTCAAAAGCCTCCAAATGTTTAATTAAAAATATCCCGGGAACTTTTTGTTAACAAAAATCCGATCTAAATGGTATTAAGTTCCTGTCCAGATGCTCGAAATATGATAAATTATCAGGAAAATTATCCATAATAATGTTGACGACTACGTGGAATTCCCTTGGAATAACAATTCAAACGCAGGTGATGTTTTATGTCAATTCGAAAACTTCTTCTTGGAAATTTTGGGGCGATACGGCGATTCTGTTACAATCATGATTTATAGACAGTATTTTGTTACTTATTCAGGAAAACTATTTAGTTTTAACGGTTATATTTTGAACAACATTGGTCAACGGACGATCATTTCACCACGTATGTTTTAAATTAAAGTATGTTGTTACTTAGCGCTATAGAGAATAAAAATTGGGTTATGTATATCTGGACCAGTTGTCTAACAAATGACCGAGTTTTATTGCAACATATTTATTGGAGATTTCATTCAACTCCACGCCATGTGTGTACATATAGGGCGGAACGGATATTTTTGTACTAGAAATAGACGGCAGCGGATCCTGGGACCTGGACCCGGCCAGCCAGACTCGTGAAAAAACTCTGGCCCCACAATCCTGTATTTCAATCGGCCGCGCCAAGAATCCTCCAATACCCGGTTGGTCTAGCGGTTAAGTGCGTCGCTTTCAATCGAAAGGTTGCAGGTACGAAATTGGTCGCTAGCTATTCGGTTGTGTCCTTGGGCAAGGCACTTTACGGACATTGCCTGAACCCAGCGGATTAATGGGTTCTACTTAATTGAAGGAACGTGTCTATCATATACAACACACTGCAATAGCTCTGGTAACCCTATGATGGGCGCGAGTCGATCCGACGATTGCCCGTGTGATAACCCCCTTGGTTTTCCCATTCACGGGAATAAACATGAATATCCTATCCCATCCTACCTGAGAATTTAAAAACAACGACAATGTTTCCTCATTTAGGCATTTTGCCGATTTTATTATTTTGACGATATCCTAGAACTGGATAGGCCAATCACTTCAAACATGTTTTCCTTGTTTTTATTATGAATTTTTTTTGTGGATGTAAAGTTTGAACAGGTAACTCATCCGGAAATCCATATTAATTTCTTATTGCAAAAACAAACGTTATACACTTTGTAAAAAATAGACCAAGAGTAATAAGATAACCAAAGGATCTGTTATTTAGTGCATAGTTTCGAACCCATATTGGAACCGGTGTGGGGTAAAGGGGTCTTATGGTGGGGCTTTGGGGCTTAATTAGCGCCTATGACTAGCACTAGAATGGACCTGAAGCTCCAGCCGAACTCCGTCACGGAAGGTTGATTTTATTCTTGTTCAACACGAGCACAGCAAACATACAACGCTGGGAATAAGTCGTATGTACAGGTGAAGGCGATATACACAGTTCTTGGCTAATTGCCACGTTAAAACGATTGTCTTGCAGTAATAAATTGTTCTCTGCACTTTACTCGTTGAGCGGTAAAATATCGACCTCTCAGCGCTAAAGTATAAATCGTATGTCTTAAAAGTGTTAAAACTCTCAGTCTTCAAAATTTCGGTTTCAACAATAATATTCTGCTACAGTATTAGCCGTTATACTGTTAGCAGGCCACAACGATAATAGGCCTAATTATTATATGCGCTACTGCGCTAGACGTTTTGTCTCACAGCGACGAAGTTTGATAACCATGTAAGAGGAAGTTATTGGGAGTTCTAGAGTTTGTGGAGAATCAAGTTCTTTTGTGGTTGTTTTGCGTGCTTATGCCTAGCACTGAACCTGACCTGAATTCTCCAACTAATTAGACTCCGAATTGACTCCGTCTCGGAAGGTTTCTGAATTGCATCCTATAAACTAATTCAGTAAAACACATACAGTTAAACTGATTGGCTAGACATGCCTGGAGCAGCGCCCCAGCAGCAGGCGATTTTATTTTGGGTCCTTATTCTAAAACGCGTTTTCGATAATATTTCGTGCAAAGACTTTATACACAAAACATCAGCTTGCAAAACATATGGCATGGGGATTATATCCCGTTGACACGAACAGGAAGTGAGGTACAAACGGGTTTTTTAGAACAGACGCTCGCAGATGTGCAGCATGCAATACAACTTACTTAAACAATTTCAAAAAAACTTAATATAATGTGCAAAAATAATACACAAGCCGCGAATTTGCTACATAGCTTCCTTTCCCCCCAAATTTTAAATTTTGAAAACTATTAATCCTCTATGGGATCTATACAAATTTTGTAGGAATTCGCGGCTTTCAAATGATGGCGCGAAAATCAATTTTCAATAAATCGAATAGGTTGGGTCTCATCGATGGCGAAATGTGGATAATATCTGTAAAATAAACTGAACAAGGTTTTTTGTATAGGGCCTATGAAATAACTATCAGGTTATTCGCTAAGCTAAAGCATTGGTGGTCCATGCAGAGGGCAAAAAAATCAAACCAAAGCATTATTCAGACGCAAATCACGCTATAGACAATAGACATAAAAACATACTCGTATAAAAAATAGTCGGCGTGGAGCATCCTCGACACGCAATAACATACCCAGTAGACACAAAATACTCATATAAAATAGGCCACTCTAGACGATATTCAATACTCGTGTAATAATCAATAATGCTTTAGTCGTGATCGTATACCCTATTCACATTTCTCACCAATCCTTGAGCAAAATGCTGAACAACTCGGTGACAGTCAAAGATCCGACTCATAGACGAAACGGCCACCACGAAAACGACAAACTTGTAAGTACGTGAGCCCAGGTGATCGCTCAGGTTTGCGACGCGTGTCGTGAAGAAAAGTCTTTTCCTTGTATACAGTACACACTGACAATTGTTTAAACACACATTACACCTTGATTTAAGCGAATTATGCTACACCGGGGACCTGTATAGTGAAATAAAAAAATTAATCAATTCTATGTTATGAACAGGGGATTACCCCAAAATATCAACACAAAAGTTAAACAATTGTAATATAACGAAAGGCAAACTGTTTAGAAAGAATCTGTATTATAGGGCTAATAAATCCTTTCTCTTAAACGACATTAGTTTGTGGCTTAGGTAAAAATATGAACGAAAACTCCGATAACCATGATAAAACGGCGCAGGAAAGTGCCCAGGCGCAGCGACAACCAGTTGAACATTCGGAAAATAGCCCTCAGGTCCAGCTTGGCGTTGATGCTAACCCCGCGGAAACCCCAAAGACTAAACCGACGTTAGAAAGGAAAAACTCGACTCCAAGGAAAAGTACAACACCAAAAGTAAACTGCCCAGAAAAAATAGTAAGGCCATCCGGTTTTTATGTGTTGTTTTTATGCAATCTGGAAAACGTATGCCGGTTAACCTAAAAAGTAAAATAACCCTGTTGTGTATAATATACATGTTTCTTTAATTTGGTAGAACCCATTAATCCCGCTGGGTTAAGGCGATGTCTGTTAGGTACCTTGCCCAAGGACACAACCAACTAGCTGGCAACTAGTTTTAAAACTACAAACTTTCGGTTCAAAGGCGTCACACTAAACCGCCAGACTAACCAGTCGGAGGCATGCACAGGACATTATCCCATGGACAATTGTCAGATTTCTCACGAATATGTAAAGAAACGTTCCACTTAAGTAATAGTCAGATTACCATGTAGTGCTATTACAGCATGTTGTGTATGTTTGAGATGTGTCTTTAAACTATCAGTACTCATTCCACTGGGTTTGTCAATATCCCCTAAGTGCCTTGCGCAAAGACACAACTGACTATCCGTTGAACGATTTCGAACCTTAAACCATTTGACTTAAATGCGACGCACTAATCCACCAACCCTTTTAAATGTCTATGGTTTCAACATGAATGTATGTCTTAAAACAACTGAATTTCCATCATCAGATTCTTTGCATAGACCACTCTGCAGTTATGTTCAGAAACAAATTCAAACGCACTGTCCAAACTGTAAAACAACTTGCTGTCTTCCAAGTTTTAACTGGAGCAATTCGGCAGTTTGTGATGACCAAGTCTTTTATTGACAGCCGTCATCAATTTGCACTTGTATTACTGAATGATACAACACAATTGGTAAGTATGTGGGATTTGGATAAGATATGATTGATATGTGGACAGGTAGTGTATTTATCAAGGTTGATACATGTGAAATTATGTAACCAGAATTCAGGACATTGCATATGTGAAGCAGAATGTACCGGTGTGTTTTTCAAGGTTGATTTTTGTACAAATATGTGATAGGTACACTGGATAAGTGACCAAATAGGCAAGAAAGGCTATGAAATTATCAAGGTTGGTTTGTTTATATATACGATCAACACTTTTGAAAGTATTGCTTAAATGACATGTTTATCACAGTGAAGTTGTGTACAAAAATGAATGGTTGGAACAACTAATTGTAGCACATGTGGTGTATTAATTACAGCTTGTTCATGAACAAAATAGATCTGGAATTTTATAATAAGCTATTTGAGGTTAATGTTAATTTGCAAAGAAATATTTATAAATCGAGTGTTTTTGATTAATTTTTTTTATTTTCTTTCAAATCTAGATCGCAAATTTTCAGCAGTCCGGCAAAGACGTAATGTTTATGCTGGAGGACATTGCAAGCCAGTTTTCGGAGTCCCAATCTAACGAAGAGAATAACTTTGACTTGACACTCTTGTTTGATCAAGTGGACAGCATGGTAAACTTACCAAACGTGAAACAACCAGGCAGTCCACCTCCATATGCGATCCGGCTCGTTTTTGTGTTTGGAAGGTCTCACTCTAAACTGCATTTTACCGGGAGCGAAAAGGTGAAATGTTTGGCTTCATTTTATGGAAAATAATGCTTTTGTTATTAAGAAAATGCTGTTGGACTGCATATTGACCTTTTAAAATAAAATAACAACCTAACTATTCTTTATCAACGACAGGTCCATTGGTAATTGCATCGCCTTTCAGCCGAAGGGTTGCAGGTTCCAAACTGGTCGCTAGCCAGTCTGTTGTGTCCTTTGGCAAGGCACTTTAAGATATTGCCTAAACTTAGTGGATTAATGAGTTCTACTAAACTAAAAGAAACATGTTAATATACGTAGCATACTGCAATAGCTCCGGTAACCCGACGGTGGGCGCAGAGGTGATCTGACGATAGCCTGTGTGTTAACCCCCATGGTTTTCCCATTCACGGGGATAAACATAAATATCCTATTACACTATTCAGATGTTAAACCTCAAAATAATTTTATACTGTAACAAATTTAACTATAATGTAGGAAACTGTATGTTGTAACAGCTGAAAACATATAATTTATTTTTAGCCACTATTTGTTATGTCATTGCATACCCTGCGTCCCTTGCGTAATCCTTCCCCAAATATCATTCACTGTAATTTTAATCACAATCTACTTTCTTCAATGCAGGTTCAGCACTTATAATAGACTGTTCTTGAAACATGAGCATATTAAAGTCATTAAAATTATTAGTCGGTCTGTTTTGGGGGCTAAATATCCACCATATTCTATATATTCAACATGAAACAAACATAGTTCATTGCAAACTATCTGTATATCCAACAGAGTTTTGAGAAGTTGACCTCAAATCCGTATTTCTTCATCGATTGCGTTTACATCCACGAAGAACCAAATGATGATAACTGTGTTCCTGTGAGTTTGTGTAGCACATATCTCCCCACTATAAAGTGGTAACCTCATGGATAAGGGCATCTGGCAGTTTAGCTCAACTTGGTAACATCAAACTGACATCTAAATGGTTGATAGATCAAAACCCGCCATTGGATAGTTGTCCTATGAAAGGGAAATAAGCGGACATTGCCTAAACATTATTGGTCAATGGGTTAAACTAACAGTATATATATCTCAATCATTGCAATATAGTAACTAGATGATGCAGACAACACAAGGTAATCTCATGATTGCCTTTTGGATAAGAACACTAGTATTATAAACCCACTTTATATATTACAATTAAAGTTATGTGTATATTAACTGTTTGTTGTTCCAGGACAACTTCACCCAGATTTGTGAATTAGACAAAAGTGGAACATCGTTCATATACGAAGTTTGCACAGACCGCAGCATGTCATCTCTGTACCATGCCTTCGCAAATCTATTAGCCCACCCTTTGCAACGGATGCGTGACATAAGTGTTAACAATCATGACATACTGCAAACCTCAGACTAATGTGCATTGTGCAATAGACCATCCATACAATGCTGTCCAATTGGAAGGATATGTGACACCCATCGTCAGTGGAAGACCAAGAATGTGTTCAGTCCAAATCTTGGACTTATATTTGTATATACACGATATTAAATAGGATCATATTATTACATGTCCATCTAAATTTAAACCAACTATGGCACTGTGGACATGCAGTATTTTGATAAGTTATTGAAGCAGGTGTGAACTTGTTCTTATTCCAAGGGTGGAGAAATGTTTCATATTCGTAAAATATGCATTTGGTTACAGTTATCGTGTTTTTGACAGAATTTTAGATTTCCCTGTAAAAGGTACAAATTGGACCTCTGCGAACTTAACTGTTCGCTAATGATCTGTAGTAATCTACCCTTTTTGCCTAAAATATAAATTTTCCCATTTGGATATTTTTTTCCTACTCAGTCAACTCCGATAATGTGATATTTAAATCCAATCATGGGATGTTTTATATTTGTAAGTTCCATTTACCAATTGCTTTGTGTTTTAAATTATACATACAAATGGCTGACTGCAAAAAAATGTTTTTTTGAGTAACTTAATAGACCATTTCATTACTAAAAACGACCTTTGAGATTTATATATTGCACTAATTTGGAAATTTCACCTCTGCCAGTTGTGATGCAAAAATACACCTGTTGCAACTTCTTAATATTAATGAATGCACCCTCTCTATTTACACTTTGTTTAAGTTTTACCAGACTGTTATAGTGGACAGGGTTTTTTTAGTCTGTAAAGAATTATTAATATTTACAATGCAACGCTTTATCAATGAATTCTGTCACCGAGAATATAAACAAAGAATAGAAAGTTTGATATATGTGTTATTAAAAACCATTATACAAGAAGTGTATTACCCAAGAAAACTTGCAACCAGTTTCGATTCTGCAACCAATAAGATATTCTACCAAACCGAAGTCACACAACTAAACTCCTTCCAATCTTGTAAATAAAAAACTTCTTTATTCCAATATAAAACTCTTGTATTTACTATATCTCACAACATCCAAACAATCTTGCAAACTTTATAAATAAAAGTCCCTAGTAGACATCATATGCAGTGGGAATGGGCAACCCGCGTTCCATGGCATGTCTCACCTCCCATCGGAGTGCCGACCTCTTCTTGCTGGTGGGCACCACGTAAGTGTTCGGAGCGTACACTCGTTGTGGACGCTGTGAAGATGGTTAATACTGTTATCGGCTGTGTTTGTATTAGCAGCGAAGTGATGGATTGGGGTGGGAAATTAAAAAAATACACAACCACAGTCTATTATCTTTGTTTAAAGGTTGTTGAAATTTAAACATATTTCACAAATTGACTACTTTTGTTAGTTCTGCATTACTTTTTTATCTCTGCTGACACAATTCACCATAACCATTTAAATGTCAAAATTTCCATTAGGACTGACACTGGCAATCGCCAGATTACTTTGTGCCCACAGTAGGGTTACGAAGCGATTCTTTCTAATGTGTTCAGTGTTGAATATGGTAAATGCCTAAATCTATGGTATTAGGGTGGATGCCTGAATCTATATAAACAGTGGTTTTAGGCAATTCTGCTAGTTTTCTTGCCCAGTCTTTGCCAAGTGCCTTGGTTCGATCTGACAACTTTTTTAGCTGATGGTAGCCGACAGAAAAAGTTTACATAACAAGGTAAAAACCTACCAAATCTCTCGTTGAAACACCTTTACACCTACACACTTATATAATATATACATATTCATATATGAAGTAAGCTTACAGGTGCTGGTTCCTCTTTATACATCATCTGTGCCTTGACCTCCCATCTTAATGCTTTGTGCGACTTTTCACCAGGAGCTTTGACATTGGACCATAACTCCTTGTATTGGTGGTATCTGGGTGTAAAGTGTGGTGTGGTATATAATGCATAGAAATAAGGTTATGTATCAAGTGACAGATAGCGGGTTTCTCGATTTGTGTGGTCCAACAAAAAGATATTTGTTATTGTTGTGAAAAGCTCACAGAAATTACCATTGCACAATGCTTTCAATAAGTCTTTAATACACCGTTTATTTTCAACAGTTTTTTTGAGATTTTAGTGAACTATAATTTTGGTGACCCGTGACAGAAATAAGACGCACTTGTCCAGTAAGCAATTGTTTTAATTAACCATTACCAATCTGTAGAAATATATACAGCTATAGAAGTATGGTAGAAAATATTATTTGTGCAAACCTATACCAGAAGTTTTAAGCATTAAAAATGGGGGGAAACTGAAAAAGCAGGGGGTAGGCTGATTGTCGACGCAAGATTGTACCCATTCATATAATATATAACTTTTCTCGAAATGCACAAAAAAATTCCACAAAAATACGTTTTGAATCAGTTTCTTAAAATTGTAATAAGATGTTCGCCAACATGATAAAATTAAGATACAAAAATGAACGTACTTATTCACTGGATCTACTTTCTTCAGGTTCCTTGTATGTGGGTTCGATGTGTTTGGTCGAATAACTAGGATTGTATGAATTTACTTTATGTGCAATAAAACCATGCCAACAAATTGTTACATAAATATATAGTTAAGCTTTATAATTGTTAAGTGCAGTAATAATATACAGATTCGTAGCATGTTTACAATATTTTCAAAGTAACTCCTGGGCACACAGACTACTGAAACAAGCACATAGTATGATTAAGTTCAGTATGGGTTGTAATTTAGTCCAACTGGGGCAGCATAAGAAATGCAGATAAATATCTACAAACTTACATGAAGGGGGTTGTTGCTTATTTGTAAACTCTTCGAATACTGATCTGTAGTGATCTTTTATCTGGGTGTAAAAGGAGTGAAGGTAGGGGTACCAAGTGTAAGTAAATATTGTACCATTTTATCTTTTTAACAGTGTAAGAACAAAAACAAGACTAATTGGTCTTAAAATAAAGACCAATCTTATTGCTAGAAAGTCTACCCCTACTGATATCTGCAACTTTATTCAGCATTAAACTGCTTACCATAGGTCGTGCGGTGTTGGGTCTTGGTGGGAGACTGATATGGGGGGATACCCGGGATAAGGATGGGTCCGAATCATCCAAAGATCTCCCTTGGATCCTGTACATTCGGTTGTTGTCCTCTACAAGTGATTCGTTGTACACACGAGGTGTCCCATCTATCTCTTTTCTGGGGGTGTTGGGGAATTTATAACAGGATATATGAATTGTTGCTACATGATACTCGTGTTTATACCGGTTGGTGACAACTTTGTATGATTGTCACATAACATGTTAATAGTAAAGTTAACCAATTGTAAAATAACTGAAGGTCTACAGTCAAGAGCACATTGACAATCATTTAATCAGTGAATTCAAAATTGAACTTTATATTTATGGAAAACCAATTCGAATCCATAAGATCACATATCCATACAAAAAATGATCTTTTACCGGAATTTGTCAGATAAAACCAGCAATTAAACACCAAACGCTCTTTGATATACTCTTTTATTTTAATTTTGTAAAAGCCTATCACTCGCATAAAGTCATATTTATTAAGACGCAATCATACTTCAAAAGTTAAAATACACAATATCCCTAGAGCAAGGTGCATTCTCGTTAAAACTTCTTGACATCTTTGAAGCCTTTATTACCAAATTTTATGAATTCTATGAAACATACATCAAGATACCTTAGCACTTTACGCTTCCTGATAACCTTCTGGCTTGAAATACTTCCATCTGGAGTTTGGCTTCGATCACTGTCCATGGTCGTATCGGTGAAATGATCTGTCCACTGGGACGGCTCAGTGGATGGGTGATGTGATGCTTCAACGGAATGCGGGGCAGACGGGGTGACCTTAGGGGTGAACTTGTTAGAATCAATCTGTTCTAGGGGTGAACTTGTTAGAATCAATCTGAACTTTATTATAAGCTTGTTGTTTTGCCAAGGGTGCAAAAGTGCACACAATTATCTTGGTAAGAAATGTATACGGATATGATTACTATTTTGTTTTTAGCTGTAACATTTTAGGTCATAAAGGTGTTTCATAATCAGTTGTTGGTAAACACATTCTATACACAGCTGAAATCATTAACAATAGCAGAGATTACTGCCTATTACACTTAGTTCATTTTTGTATAATGAAGCAAACACCATGGATACTTCGCTAGTCATGAAACATTTATTTCTAAACAAATACCTGATCTTCCATTGAAAGTTGGGACATTTCACTATCATGGTGCATTGAATCCTGGATCAAATTCG
>CH002688.1:0-28080 GCA_000149265.1 Ciona savignyi
ATTGTCACTCACAAAAGAATGCAATATACACCCGTGTCCTGCCAGGTTAGTAGTAAGATTTATTTTTTTTTATATTTATTAGGACCTATAGATTATTAGCCCAGAAAAAACTTTCATTCAGTATGAGGAGGAGGATAGGATATTCATCTTTATTCCCGTGAATGGAAAAACCAAGGGGGTTATCACACGGGCAATCGTCAGATCACCTTGCGCCTATCGTCGGGTTACCGGAGCTATTGCAGTGTGTTGTATATGATAGACACGTTCCTTCAATTTGGTAGGACCCATTAATCCGCTGGGTTCAGGCAATATCCGTGAAGTGCCTTGCCCAAGGACACACCGACTAGCGACCAGTTTCGCACCTGCAACCTTTCGATTGAAAGGCGACGCACTTAACCGCTAGACCAACCGGCCGGACGAATGGATGCCACATTATTCACATTCTGAAAAGAAATGCCATGTTAATACTTTTTTCAAACAAAAGTAATGTTAATTAGTAAATATACAATAAAATGAAATTGTTACTTGCAACCGTGGAAATAATTTATGTCGTCTTGGTTTATATTTGATCTCGAACATGCCAGAGCTGTTTATATATGTGATACAGGTGATAAGGGTTAGCCATGTAGGTTCCTATACTGCATAACCAATCAGTTTTATTTATCCATTAACAAATGACAATTTTTTGTACTTTTCTAAATAGAAATTAGAAGACTTTACCGCCAAATAACCTATAAGATACAGCCTGCATTTAAGTTGTAAAAATATATAGGCCAACGAGCTACTTCATTTACATGACAAGAACTATTTGCCATGCTAGTTTCTGATTTTTGTATGTTTTTAGGATGAAGGAGGGGGTAGTTTACTGTGTGAGTGTTATTTATAGGTCGTTAGCCAAACCCATTTAACTTAAACTGTAAATTAAAACCAACTCAAAATATACGATGCGTTCGTCAGATGGTACGCGACCGAATGGGGTCGCTGCAGCCGAACCTGTGGCGGTGGAATTCAGTTACGTCAGGTAACTTGCAAAATGGAAACTGTAAATGGAGATGTGTACACTCGTGAAAGTCGGTGTGACGAATCTTCTAAAATCAGGCGAACACAGCAATGTAACCAGATTGAATGCCCGGCGCACTGGAATACTGGTCCCTGGTCAAAGGTGATTTTTTGTCAGTGGAAATGTAGGCTAAGTCTGAGCAGTTGAAACTCAGACTGCTTGTTTGTTGTATACACCTTTGCAAGCATGAATAATTTGCGCGTAATCATTCATGCTATTTATCACATCTGTGCCATAAACCCCGCAGTGCTCTCGCACATGCGGAAGAGGAATTAGATCCCGAGCGGTGCAATGCCGAAGTGGAAAACGGGCGGTGCGACACACACAGTGTGACCGTCGAATTCGACCAAAGCATCGGCAGCAGTGTATCATAGCTTACTGTCAAAGGAAGTATCAATGGTTTATCACGGCATGGAACCAGGCAAGCATTCATCGCTTTGCATGATGTTATTTGTAATATTGAATTTGTTGAGACATTAGTAACCTGATGGTATTTAACTAACTCTAGGCGAGAGGCGTTGAATATTCTCTTTTATTTTGATTGAACACATTTTGCATCTTTACCAATCGAGGTTTGTGATTCGTGCATCATAAATTGTACACTTAATGTCCCCATTCATCAGTTGTTACAACCAATGTGTATACCGACCAAGTCGTCACATATATAATTTAATGCTTCTGCACGATTCATCTCTACGAGCCGCTGTATTTATGCATTGTGTCCTGCAGAAAGTCAACCTAATAGAACGATAAACCCAGTTATCTTTTTAACATAAAATTAATAAAACGAGATAATATTGGTAATGACTTTGCAATTTATACCACCACAGCCCATCTCCGGTTGTTTACGTATTTTACAGCTTATGGCTTTGAAACGCGGTAATATAGGGGTGATAACAACAAGATTGTTATTTTATTGCGCAATATACGGTACATTAATATTTTAGTATAGCTGGTTTTACAATACATATGGCGGTTAGGATAACGCCAAGCTGTATATTTAGTGTATGCATATGCATAACTTTAACGGTTAACTTTGAAGGTGGTGATAAAATAGTTAAGAACTAACATGTTTTAATGTTTTGTTTAATTCCACAGTGCTCTGTCACCTGCGGCGTTGGTGTGCAACGTCGTGAACTAAAATGCAGTTTCAAGGGCCGGAACGGTCGATATAGACCCGTGGTGGCCAGACGTTGTAGGCGAGCACGCAGACCCGAAGTATCATTAGAAAAGTCGTGCTCATTATCAAGTTGTCCACCAGAACGCCATCCCATTAGCTCAACCGCATCTCCACGAAGAACCTCGTACAATAGTCACAACTCACAGGCGGACGCCGTGCCGTCATATAAACGTCGGATAGCTAGTTGGATAGTCGGTTCATGGCAACAGGTAATTCAATTGTCTATCCCATTTAAATTTGTACAACAAAATAAAACCTATTTACACCACATCACGGAACAGTGTTCGGCAAGTTGCGGAGGTGGACGCCAAACGAGAGTGGTCAGGTGCCTACGGTCGGGTCGGCTTTCACGTGAATGCGCTTCCTCGAGTGAACCTCTTAGACAACGTTCTTGTAACAGCAACACATGCGCTGTAATAAAAAGCTTTACAAAGCGTAAGTTACGGCCTGTTTTAATTATTGTTAGCTGGTACAAATTTCATGGGACACTTTCCCGATTGCAGTGGCACATTCTGTTTTACTCGTTTGTCTAGCTTACTGGATGCATTGTGCGCTTTTGGCAAATATCCGTTGTCAGGTCGGGTAAAATGGACCCAAAAGTAACACTTTAATAATTCTTACTTATTTCTAATAAAATTGTCCAATTGGATATTTTTATGCATCTATTTATACGTCTCAATCATATACACAACGGTGGGAACGAGGTAATCTGATCAGGCCAGCATAATAATGTTGGCCCCGTTTTCCCGTTCATTTCACCAAATTGTAAAAATAGGATAGATGTCATGGCAGTTGGACAGAGTTTTGAACTTTTACCAAGAACTAATTAAATAATTTGGTGTTTAATCCAGTTACCCGTGGAATTTATACATACATTCAATTATCAATACATGGGTTACACTGTTTCCCATCATGTGTTTGATCCGACTTCGTTCCACAAAGTACGGCTACCGCAAAACAATTGTCTGATTAACTTTCTAAAATTCAGTTGTGTCTACCTGGACGAGCTTGATCGACATTGTCCCGAGTATATACCTGAATCGGTCTGTCTTGCTACTATCCAGGGGTTAAAATTAAGATGGCAATACAAATATTCTGATTTATATTTTCTAATCACAGCTTGTAAAGACAGTTTCAAGTGGTGTTATCTTGTACCACAACACGGCCAATGTTCTCACAAATATTTCGGTGTTCGCTGTTGCAAGACGTGTAAAGTTCACTCAGGAAAACGATAGTTACAACCCTCGGTGTTTAACACAAGTTTCAGTCCAAGCGATTCAATCAGCAATATCAAGGACTCAGCAGTTGGTCATATACATGTAAACTCGTTTCTGTGGCTTGCTTTTGTAATTGTGACACTCGGGTAAAACATCAGCTTAATGAAATACTCAACAAACAGTATAGACTCTCTTAATAATGTCGATGAAGAGACAGATTGTTGCCTATATTTTTTTAAAAATTTAAGCCAACGATCTTGCCTTCCTATAAGGCTCGCCACTTTGATTTGACTTAGCCCGAGAGGCCTCCCATTTTTAATTCATATGTTGTTGATTATGTTCACTATTTTTAGCATGTCACAACGCTAGTTTTAAACAGCATATTATTCCATGTTGGTATTTTGTTATTGTCTATTTTACGTACACAATATACTTAAATATTTTTTATTAATGTTATTGCTGGATATGCTGTATACGTTTATGCTCTGTTAGTATAAAGTCAAACTATTTTTGCATGGTGTTTCCACTGTCACGTCTGTTTATTCATATTTATTTTAATTGTTGATAGGTGGATATGGACGTTAAGCGAGGTATCGGTGTAGCCTACTTAAAATGGAAATAGTTAAGACATTGAATTTTACTTGAATTAAGATATTGTCTTGTACTCTTATACAAGACAACGACTGCTTTGTATTAGCCCACTTGATGTGCATATCTACCTGCAACAAGGTGCATTTGCATGATACTGTTGTCGATTTGTATTTACATTTAAACCATCCGTGTTGCAAAATTTATGTTTGTTATGGTTTGTTCATATAAGCTGTGTTGTATAATATTGCCGAAAGCGAGTACTGACGAATGATGCTGATGTGAATTATTTTCCCAGTGTTTTAGGCATTGTAAGCTATCTTCAGCGAAGGTTGGTATGTGCCAACATAAATATACTCATTACGGTTTCAAAGTTGGTGCAGTTAAAGTTACAGTTACTATTAGAAACTAAAACTATTGTAAATCCTCACCATTATTCCTAATAGTAGCTTCAGTCTAAGATTGTCCAATCAATAGCGGCCTTTACATTAAAATTAGTTTATTGGTTAGTTCGTTAATTGTGGATCACACCTTACTTTTGTTTGCGCGGGTAGGATTAATCTGCGGTAACACGACTTGGTTTTAAAGAATATGTTATCTTAACAGTGCGGAAATATGATAGTGTATAACATTCGGTCTCGATATCAGTAATTCGAATACTCGTTATGTCCGTAATTTAGATAGCTGATGATGCATATAAAATCCAAATGGATTAACCGCCAAATACAAGTGTTGTTACACAACTTTTCACGACCATAGCCCTAAGAGTAATATATTTATTACTTTATATCCCTTTTTTCTAATGACGTGTTTAAACAACTGTTCGTTTTGCCGTCTTTTCCTGGTCCTGTGTCGTGATTATATTCGTTTGCCATTTTTAAAACTAAAACTAAACTAAACTTTCTTGACTTTCAGTCGAATGGTTGCAGGTTCCAAAATGGTGGCTATTTAATCGTTTGTTTCCTTGGACACGGCACTTAAAGGCTATGCATGAACTCAGTGAAATTCTGGGTTCTTCCAAATTAAAAAATGTCTTAATCATACACAACATAATGAAATAGCTCCGGAAACGCGACGATGGGCGCGAGGTTAGTCTAGTCTAATGGTTAAGTGCGTCGCCTTTCAGCCGACGAGTTGCAGGTTCGAAACTGGTCGCTATAGCTAGTCTGTTGTGTCCTTGGGCAAGACACTTTACGGACATTGCCTGAACCCAGCGGGTTAATGGGTTCTACTAAATTGAAGGAACGTGTGAATCATACATAAAAACACTGCAATAGATCCGGTAACCCGACGATGGGCGCGAGGTGATCTGACGATTGCCCGTGTGTTAACCTCTTTGTTTTTTTCCATTCACGGGGATAAACATGAATATCGAAAAAAAAATCAGACGATTAACCGTGTTTTAACGCCCATTGCGTTTTCCCATTTATGGGGTTTACAAATATTGATGGTTCACACGTGGTGGAGATTCGTAAAAGTTTTGGCCAATTAGGCAATACGGTTATTACTTTAAAACTCGGCTCGGTAAAAAAAAATACGGTTATTACTGTACAGTCGTGTGGCCGAATGGTTAACGCGACCGATACATATACAGACTCTAATAAAAAAAACTGTCCAACAATTGACGAGCCCATCATTGGTTCGAAACTTGGTTCAGAAAAAAAATACGGTTATTACCAAATTATTTGAGATTTTGGGCTGCTGCCGAGTGGCGCTTCTGGCGTGTACAGCTTGGCACTTGGACACAAAAATCCACTCTTATTCTGTCACTATTTTATGTCCATTATAATTTTGCCAAAAAAATTGCAATCAAACCTCTTTGATTTTGTTAAACTTGACATAAACGTAGATTTATATACAAATAAAATTAAATTGCCTAAAAGTACTTGTCTATCTCGACACCCGAATAGTTCATGTTACAGCTCTCGAAAGTTTTCGTCACTAGGTGTCTTTAGTTATCAATGCCTTATGGCTGATGAAATAACTTGATACCTTTTTGTGGGAATGGTATTAAAATTGGTTGTTAATCAGTTTGGTCGAACTAATAAAAGGTTGAACTGGTCAAATAAATAAAATAGTGTACTAAATCCGAATAAGACTATATACCGACGAGGACTAATAGTCTCATTCAGATGTAGACCTGAATACTTCTACTTGAATGGCCACACAGCATTTTGGGTCAGAGCTGGCTACACAATTGGACATTTATTTAATTTTATAGATTTATGTTAATGTTAAAAAATTTAAGAGGCATGGTTGCACACTCGGCAATAAATAATGGGATGTTGTTTATATATTTAGTCCGGCCTGTTGGTGTAGCGGTTAAGTGCGTCGCCTTTCAAACGACAGGTTGCAGGTGCGAAACTGATCGCTAGCTAGTCGGTTGTGTCCTTGGGCAAGGCACTTTACGGACATTGCCTGAATCCAGCGGATTAATGGGTTCTACCAAATTAAAGGAACGTATCTATATTACATACAACACACTACAATAGCTCCGGTAACCCGACGATGGGCGCAAGGTGATCTGACGATTGCCTGTGTGTTAACCCCATTGGTTTTCCCATTCACAGGGATAAACATAAATATCCTATCCTATATATTCGCATCTAGTGTTTATTATACTACAGGATTGCTTGGAGAGCATGGATCGCTTGAAACCCTAACCCTCCAAGCTATCCTGTAGTAATTAGGATTATCGGGCATATAAAGCTTTTGCTGCTAGTTACTGACCGTATGTTAAAATTACAGTATTTTTTATAGCGAAAAAAGGATGAAACTGTATTAAAATAGTGACATATTACTATCTTGTACTGCCGGAATATAAATAAGTTACAAACTGGGTATCTATAAGCAATGTCAAATGTGTTAAGGTTAAGACCTTACAGCTTCTACCATAAAGTATACAAAGTGCTGCAGCCTGTTGAAAAAAGTTCAAGAATAATACAGGTAAAAGGACTTAAAGTGTAGTTCTAGAAATTGGATTATAATACAACACTCATTGTGGACTTTACTAATCTGCGGGACAGCGCAGCAAATGGGTGAGCATGGACAACACCCTCTTTTGCTGAACAACGGGACGGGACTAATATGCAGGATAGTAGGAAGAGGGGGGTATGGGTGTTTTCGTCATTGACACAAGGGGACAGGTAAGGCACTAAGGTTATAACATGGAGGGGTTGGGTTATATTATGATATACCCTTATCACGTCTCATGTTAGGGATGAAAATCCTTCCCGCTCATGATATAGTCCTACCGTGTCCCGGTCGTGTTATAACCCGCTCATGTTAATAATGAAATAACCTGCCCTGCTCATGAAATAGTGTGTTGCCCTGTCCCATAGATTAGTGAAAAGCCCCTCATTGTAAAATAGACACTTGTTCTTGGAACTAGATTAGGTTTGGAAATCAATTGAATTTGTAGAATAAACAATTCTGGGTCCTTATTTTATGAATCCGACTGAGATACAAATTGAATTCTTCAAGCTTTGCACCCTGTTCTTATATTTATGGGAAAATTCATAATACTGGGATGGCATTACCGGTACTGTTTTTGAGATATGAAAACATAAAAAAATAATCAGTAAAGTACTAAGTAATAACAAATTACCTAACTACCATTTTTACAGTATTTGTCACAAAACAGCCAATTTGCAACAAGCTCTTTTTTATGCAACCAGAATGCTCCAAAAGGTTGGTACCTATAAACATGGTTGTTAACAAAAAGCAGGTGCTGCCAAAAGAAGTTGATGTTATAGTTATATCCTTGGATTTCTTGCATTTGCTAGATTTAACCCATTTAAATTTTAAACTGCCACTTCTAAGCGTTAATTTGTCTATTTAATTATGTCAATTGCGTAAATGCAACAGATTAGTGTAATCATAAAGATTCATAAACAGTCAATAATTGATATTTCCCTCTTTTGATACGAATCACTTGTTAAAATTAATATTTTTTAGTTTTGATATGGTACCAGTATGCCGCTATTGTCACTTGTTAGAATACACAGTGTGAAGCGTAGCAATGTGAAGCACCCGTTATAGCAATGGGTAGCACCCGTTATAGCAATGGGTAGCACCCATTATAGCAATGGGTAGAACACATAGACATTGTGTAGCGCACTTAAGAAAGTGTTAATAATTTTAACCAATAAGAATTATGTGAAGCAGTCATATTAATACGACCAGACAAAAAAGCGACAAGAACAAAATAGTTTTGACTTTTTGAAGGAACAATAACAGTTCTAACCACTTGTTTTAACCTTAACAGGTCTTGAAAAGTTTTTTAAACCAAAGAATAAAGATGATACTGGTATAGAAAATGAAGGTAAGTGACCATAGTAAAAGGCTTGAAGACAAACATAATTTGTAATATAAACTAGAGAGTATCAACCACTTGTTTAACCACCACTATTTCTAAAACACACTTTGTACAAGCAACGCACATGAAAGAAATAAAAAAAAATATTTTAATTACCGGTACAACATTTGAATGATTATTTTATCATTCAAAATCAACTGCTTTATGTCTGAACAATGTCAAAAATAAATTCATAACATTGTTATATTATAATCTATAAATTTAACAATTCTCGCAAGATCGCAAACAAAATTAAAACTGTAAATAGAAGGATATTAAGAAACTATGTATCTCATAGTAATTATATTTTATAACACAAAGTAGTAGCCTAGTTGAAATTTGCAATTTAAAGAAAACACTAAAACTTTGTTCTTTGGTTATATCCCCATTAGCTAATATCAGATAACAATACTTAGATATCTTGCTTCCTTTGAATATATATTGGTTTGTTTTTGTTTATGGGGCACAACACTGCACATTTTGTAAAGTGGATAATAATTTACTTTAACTTTTGTATACCAAAGAAATGTTCGTGTCGATGCCATCCACAATCGGCATCCAGCTTTTTTAACACAAAGGTTATTACTAGACAGTAATCTTTTAGCACCGGAAAACTTATATCTTTAAGTTATAATTACACTTCATGACTTATCGGGTACTTCAATTAAAGAAATAGCTTTAAATTTTTTAGATTAAGCATTTTCCAATGCTAGATTTCTACAAAAAAGCATGCATGCAAAAGAGTTTACTAAAAATGGTCTATTACGTGTAAACTAACATTTTTTTTATTAAATCAGGTGTTTGTCATTGCATTATTACTTTACTGGTCAACAGTAGGTCCGGAATAAAAAGGCTTCAGCAGGGTTAAGTTAGAATGCATGTTAGTTATATGAACTTATATCTGAATGGTATTTGAATACATTCCTTCTGGGTGTATGTAATAATAAATTCTTTAAACAACCCATATGGATAAACTTGTTACATTAATATATATATATGATTTATTTTGCTGTTTCAATAAAGACAAATCTAAAAAAGAAAAGAAAACAGAAAGTGATGAACATGGACGAAAACCAAATGACACAAGGAAAAAAACATCCAAATCATCCGAACAAGAAATGGATGAATTCATGAAAGCAGCGGAAAGGTCGATATCAAGAGTATGTAATATGCTATTTGGTATATCTTGATGCTACTTTTACACAAGTCTACTTCTGGTACAGTACTGAACACATTACTTAATTTTTTCTGTGCATTTGGTATTTTAAAGTGCGTAGGAATTGATTTATTTAAAAACCTGGTTAGCATCTAGGAAAGAGAAAGAATAATAGAATATGGTAAATAGCACTTACCGGTAAGTTCTTAGAGACTTTCTCAGTAGTAAATAGTCCAAAGCTCATCTAACTGTTATACTGAACTGCTTGGTAATTTAGAAAAAGTAAAACATTTTTTTTATTTTGATTTCTTTTTTCTAGTTCTTCAAAGATGGCGCAGGAATGAAAAGTCCAGAAATGAGGAACAATATAATAACAATTATGCTACTGCTGGCCACAATTATTGGACTACATTACTATAATCAGCAGAAAACTGAAATAACTTGGAAGGAATTTATATCTCGATTTCTTGCCAATAAACTAGTCAGTTTTAATTTTGTTTTATTTTTAGTATTGGTATTGAATTTTTTTTATATTCCAACAAAATAAGGTGGAAAAGATTGTTGTAAAGGAGTCATATGGGTTACTTAACAGACAGAAGTCCTTAAGAGCCGAAATCACTGTTACTTCTATGCCTGGACAAACTGTAAGTAATACTATATTCCAGGCATATAATACAATAGATCTTTGTAGTTTATAAAAATATAATTAAATGTTAGCTGTTATAGGTCTGGACAGTTGGAAATTCTCCATAATTCTGAAAACAGAATTGACCTACCTCCTTAGTTTTTACCCACATTTAGCTTGAAAGAGTTGTCAAATTAATGTTCATGAAATTAATTATTGGTTGTTAGCTCTATTGTGGAATTCTCTATTGAACTGAAAACAAATTTAATGGTCTATCATTGATTTACCTGGAATATAAATGGTCATATTGCAAGCTTAAGTAACCTACAACAGATAAAAAATTACATAAATTAACCCTTATATCAGAGTTGCGACATAATATCTAAAACGAAAAAGTTCAAAGCTAATCTGCAGACTGCAGTATCTGATAAACTGCTAATTAAGGGAATAACTATCAATTCAAGTTGTGGTTACAAGTTACATATGATACTGGCACTTGAACAAAAAACATGTGATATGGTTTATTGCACAACATAAACGAACACGAAGGTATGTTCAATCAAAAGTCCAGTTTGGAAAAACATTGCTGACAGACACAAGAATAGAACTCGCGTTTTTTTTAAACTTTTGCTCTGCTATTGTTATTAGAAAATATTTCAGAATGTGATTTAGTAAAAGTACATAATGCTTTATTAATATGTGTATGAAACACCGGGACACTTAAAAGCAAAAAAACTTGATATAAGAGAATTTATAACATACCACAGATATCTGAAAATCCTGTACCCATTATCAACCATTTTCAGGTTAATCTGAAAATATTTTTTTTGTGAAATTTAAAGACACATGAAAAATATGCATAATAATCAAGAAAAACTTACAGCAGTAAAATAACCCAGTTTATCATTTGACAACCCCTAAATATAAATTTTTGTCATAAATATACTCCATCGTTACCGGCATATGTATTAAAGACCTAGACAATCCATATCTTAACCCCAGGTTTAATTTAAATTTAAAATGAGTTTTTGTAAATTTTGTATCCATACTGAAAGCTTATAAAGGGTATAAAAAGGTTAATTTTAAACCAAATTCATGAAATCATAATCAAAGTAAATGAATTATTATATTTATTTGATATTATGTTATACTGTAGTCAGTTTTCTAGTTTCCTGGCAAAAAAACAAATGTACCAAACTAACTGTGGTTAACTCTTTCTATTTGTTCAAGTTTAATATATTTTTTTATCAAAATTGTTTTCTTCAGTTTACTTTTCATGTTGGAAATTTGGATTCACTTGAAAGAAATTTGGATCACATCCAGAATGAACTGGAAGTGCCAGTATCTGAGAGAGTTTATGTTCAATATGAAAATAGCACAGACTGGTAAACTTGTTTATTACTTCTTAACTTAGCCCAAGTTAATACCAGGATGTTAATCTTCTCTTTTTCTCTGCTGAACAGGGGATATACATTTGCATCAAATATATTCCCGATTTTAACTTTGTACTTCCTGTATCGGTTCATGAAGCAAGGCTCATTTGGACCGAAGGGTAAAACTGGAACTTCAGGTCGTAGAAGCAGTAAGATTTTAAATTTATTTGTTTTTTTTTGTTTTTATGAGGCTCTTACCACTGTTATAAGACTTTGCTGAATGCTTTTTTTCTTATTATAAAACAACTTTTAGTATTTTCCATTTAAACACGATTGTCTTGAGATTGAGATACATATTGATAGACCATGACAAGATTTATATTGGACCCCAACCAGGTGTGGTGAACCATGTTATGGGTTTAAGTTCTTTTGTTTTGCAAAATAGTAATTGTTAACATGTTTTATTGCATAGGATGAGGAACACAGAAATCTGTAAACTTGCTTCTGCTTTATGCTGGGTTATCAGTGCTGCTACAGTGTCCTGAATACTGATTTTCTACCCTTTTTCTAAGACATTAAACCTATGGGTTAAAGCAGTGTCGGCTTAGTGCATTGATCAAAGACACAATCGATTGCTAGTGGTTAATTTTAATCTAACTATCTCTTAGCTGATGGTCAGACATGCTTCCTGCAAAGCCAAGTTGCCAGACTGACCCACTTTTCACTACACTTTGAATATCCATTTTCCTCATTTAATCCTTGTTTATTTTCATTTAGTGTTTAACCCATTCTCCGTGGGTGAAACAACAGCACAAGTGATCAAGCAAGGCGATATTAAGGTTTCGTTTAAAGACGTTGCTGGTTGCGAGGAAGCCAAAATTGAAATACTTGAGTTTGTCAACTTTTTAAAGCATCCAAAGAAATATGAAGAATTGGGAGCAAAAATACCAAAAGTAAAATTTGTTAATCAAATCATTTTTTAAAAATCTTATAATTATCTATAAAATCCTGGTCCCACCACACTTAGCTGGTGACTTATTTGCGCATACCTCAATGAAGAAGAGCATCCACTTTAAGCCAATAGTTGTTCGATGAAAACCAGCCACTTCCTAAGCTTGTGGTGTCTTAGACAATGTGCTTAGAAGTCATAGATTAATGACCTTTGAACCAAAATGGTAGAACAGCCGCAATCATATCTACAATACACCGCAGTAACTTCCTATGTGATAAAGCTTATTGCATTTTTTTAGGATAAAACATAAAATTCCTAGTTTCTTAGTTTACAATTTATGTGCTGCTTGAAATTAACATATCATTTTAACAACTGTACGTACAAAACACCTCAATTAGTTTACATTGTGCTATCATTCTGACAAGAGTCTACTTGTGTAAAAGTCATGTTGCCCTTCATTTGATGTATTGTAAAACTTTTGTTTCCTGGTCATAGTATTTCAGCATACTTAACAAGCAAATCAGTTTCTATTCGTTAAGTAAGTATAAAGTTAAAATGTCAAACCAGGGTGCAATTTTATCGGGACCACCAGGCACAGGAAAAACCTTACTCGCGAAGGCCACTGCTGGTGAAGCTAGTGTCCCATTCATCAGTGTGAGTGGGTCTGAGTTTCTAGAGATGTTTGTGGGAGTTGGAGCATCAAGGGTGAGCCAAATTTAAAAAAATTATTTGTTTCTAAAATACTAAACTTCCTTTATTTTTAATCCAAATTTTGTTTTGAATCAGGTTCGGGATATGTTTTCTCTTGCTCGCAAAAATGCTCCATGTATTTTATTTATTGATGAAATTGATGCTATAGGCCGCAAACGATCGCAAAAAGATAGCGGTGGAAATAGTGAGGCAGATCAAACTCTTAACCAACTTCTAGTTGAAATGGATGGTGTGTTGTGGTACATACTTATGTTGGTTATTAATAATTAATGTCTTCACATAAAGGCTTTAACACTGTGGGCACAAATGTAGTCGTCTTGTCTGGCACCAATCGCAGTGATGTGCTTGATCCTGCTTTATTACGCCCGGGAAGATTTGACCGGCAGATCCACGTTGGCTTACCAGACATCAAAGGAAGGGCATCCATATTTAAAGTTCATCTCAAACCACTTAAAAGTGACCTTGACAAAAATGCACTCTCAAGAAAAATGGCTGCAAGGACACCTGGTTTTTCTGGTATCACATCATTCTGAATTTCATGTTTTGTTTTGTTAAGCTAGAACACATTTATTAAATAAGAACTTATGTGACTTAAAGTTTATAAAGTAATTATTTGAAGGAGCTGACATTGCAAATGTTTGCAACGAAGCAGCTTTGATTGCAGCACGAGAAGCTGCTACTTCCATTGAAGAGAAGCATTTTGCATCAGCCATTGAAAGAGTAGTGGCTGGTAGGTCTTCCACATTTTTTCAGGACTTATTTAATTTATAGAAGCTTAACGATTTGTTAAATAAACTAGGTCTTGAAAAGAAATCTCAAGTTTTGCAACCCAGCGAAAAAAAGACAGTTGCTTACCATGAAGCTGGTCATGCTGTAGTCAGCTGGTTTCTTGAGCACGGCGATCCACTGCTAAAAGTTTCCATCGTCCCACGTGGGAAAGGGGTTGGGATACGCCCTCTACCAACCAAGAGAATTATATCTGTACACGGCTGACCAGGTTATATATCAGAGTAAGAAAAATCGATGAATAATATCATTTTATCTTAAATCTATGTATAGATACGACGATCGAATGTGTACTGCCTTTTGGGTGGTCGATGTGCAGAGAAGATATTTTTTAACCAGATAACCACTGGTGCCGCAGGATGATTTGCAAAAAGTAACACAGATGGCTTATGCTCAGGTAGATAATATGCAATTGTTTTGCCTGAGTAAATATTGGCATTGACCACAAAATGTGCATCACACAGGTCACACAATATGGAATGAGCGAGAATGTAGGTCAAGTATCATTCACAGATCAAGGAAATAGTTTTCACAAACCGTTCAGTGAAGCAACAGCCTTGCTTATTGATGAAGAAGTAAGCACATCCATTTTACTTCAATTATTTCCATGTTATTATTATCATTCTGCAGAGAAGATTGAGCTATAAATTATTTAATGTTAATTTTTTGTAGGTGCGTAACATCATTAAGGAGGCATATGATCGAACACTTAAATTGATTAACGAAAAGAAAGATTTAATAGACAAGGTTAGTACTTTATGCTGCTGGTTAACAAAAAGGCCGCGATTAAGCAGCATTTTACCAGCTTGCATTGCGGTTACTTGAGCAAGAACACTTGGAGAGACAAGATTTGATCGAAATACTTGGAGAACGACCGTTCAAGGAGAAGTCAACTTACGAGGATTTTGTTGAAGGGACTGGTGGTGAGGAAGAATACACTGAACTGCCCGAGGGATTAAAAGGATGGAATGACTCCAGTTCGGATGAGAAAGAAAAATCTGAAACTATTGTTGAAATTAAAAAATAATTACGTATATAAAAAATGTTTGTTTAATTTACGTAGAAAAAAATACAAAATAAGGCACCATGATAAAAAAATATAAACTGCAATATAAGTGTGTAGATAAAGTTAAATCCAAGTTTGAGGCCAGCCTTCCACTTCATCCAATACTTGCAATTCGTTCTTATGTGGCGGACGCAAAATGGAAAGTTAAAAAAAATGTTGTTGACAACTTAATAAAACACCAGCGTTAGGTTTAATAAAAATCACAATTAAAAATATCGGGAATGATTCTACACGAAATCTAAGAGCCAATGTTTTTTTAATGTGAGATCTGACATCATAATATTTCAAGTTCAAATCACGGTGTACGTAAAGGGTTGCAAGACCATTTAACCGAGTTCCGACCGTTGTGCGACTGAAGTAGTTTGAAATGAATTTTAAACTACGAAACGACCGTACACTGACAGCAGTTATCAATGAAATGCGGCAAATGTTTAAAACAGAATATAAATCCCCGGAAAGGTTTAAAGCTTGCTTGCTTGTGTAAGGCTCCTACTGCTCGATCTGGAGGAAGCGTTCAACTAATTATTCTCCCTATCTCTACAATGCAAACTGACCTCACAAAACAGCTGTCTTAGATTGTTTTACAATTTAAAATTAAAGCTTTAATCTGTAACCTAAACTCAAAACCCTACAAAATTGATTTTCAACAAAACAACCAGCAGATGCACAATCAACACTTTTATTTAAAAAAGCACTACTCCGCTATTACAAAACTTTACATCTAAACGAGAATACCGACAGCCTGACACAGTGGTTCCCAACCTGGGGGTCGCGAAGGATAGCATCGTACACGTTGCAGACCTACAAGGTCAACCATCACACTGATTTGGTAATAAATGCAAGTAAAACATTTTTTTGGCTTACAAGTGTGGGGCACGGAATCTGCAAAACAATTTAAGGGGGTCACCGACACAAAAAGGTTGGGAACGACTGGCCTAGCACATGCTGCTTTCAACCAAAAACATAGGGAATTACCACCATTGTTACTCAGCAAAAAACTCTTTTAAAAACAATGACTCATGGAAGGTCTTAATTGGTTATATATGCTATCTGGAGCAGTTTCGTGTTGTCGTTGCCAATACGTTTGCCAACACCATTGCGTCTTTGTTTTTTAGGAAAGAAAACAATTTAATTGTTAACTGCGGATTTAATGCTTTCAAACGATATCGATTGCAATGATAGGGCTGGGTTGTGGCAGTACGTGCATTAAATCGGTGGCGTATTTGTGAAATAACAGTGTCAGTATGAGCAAAAAAACGTTTGGGATTAACTCGACTTATACTTTCCAGGTGAAATGCCATCTGGATGTGATTTGTTAAACACTCATCCCTTTCTGTCAAATGGGCGTATTTCTGCAAAGTAGATTTCACCAGACGTTGGAGTTTCACTCCCCGAACTTCCTGTTGTGCAATTATGACGCACATTTTGCAAAAGAGGCAATTTTAAATTAGAGAAAACGCAAATCATTTATTTGCGTCAGTTATATGTTGCCTCCCAAGATGTTTTCTTTCGATCTTTTTGCCATCCTTGTGTTCAGAGTAAGGCCAAAATAAAGCTTTTAGAAATGCACAGCACATTGTCTAAAAGTTCTATCTGCTGACGATCGTCTGTAACTAGTTGCTCTGCATGTCCAAAATCCAGAGGTGAGACGGGACCGATAATTTAGTAAAACTACTGCTGGTCGCAACTGTACACAGCTTACTTGATAGAAGGTTCAGTCCACCCTCAACTTTAGCACTGGCAGGCATACCACGCAAGAAACACCCTTTAACATCTTCGAAAAATAAATTACCTGATTAAGTTTCGATTCCACGCTTCATTATGCTGATATAACAAAAGAACAACAACTATATATAATGCGCAATTATATGTCAATAATGTCCTTTGTTCGTGACTTAAGTTTGTGACAGGTTAACCTGTGTTTCGTAATAAATTTAAACCAACATACAATTATAGAGTACTAATATATTCGCAATCACATCCATTCTGAATAAGCCATTGAAGTGGAGTAATTGTCAGAGTACTTTACGCCCACTGTCACTTTATGTCTATAATCGAACCGTTCCTATAATTTTGGTAGAACTTATTATTCCACTAAGCGCATTGCCTAAAGCAGTGCTTCTCAAATGGTGCGCCACAGGGGTTAGCTAGGTGCGCCACACTTACATTTCGTAAATTTACGACAGAGTGTGCATAGATCATAAACTACTTAATGGTTAGTGTCTAGCGCTCAAGAAACAGTAATTTCGTTGTGTGGAAAATTTGGTGGTAAAATTAAACTTTTAATTTTCCATATTTTTCCTAAATTGTTTGAGTATTTAGCATATTGTTTCGACTCCCCGTGCAAAGTGCGCCCGTTTGTTTCTTAATTGGTTTCGGGTGCGCCACGAGGTCAAAAAGATCGAGAACCACTGGCCTAAAGACACAAACGAGCTAGCAATCAGTTTTGAAACTCTAACCTAACCCTACAACTAAAAGGTGACGACAAGACCAACCTACCTACAATTCTGATGAAGAAAAATCGGAATCTATTATTTGAATTAAAAAATAATTACATATGTAAAAAATCTTTGTTTAATTTACGTAGAAAAAAATACAAAATAAGGCACCATGATAAAAAAATATAAACTGCAATATAAGTGTGTCGATGAAGTTAAATCCAAGTTTGAGGCCAGCCTTCCACTTCATCCAATACTTGCAATTCGTTCTTATGTGGCGGACGCAAAATGGAAAGTTAAAAAAAATGTTGTTGACAACTTAATAAAACACCAGCGTTAGGTTTAATAAAAATCACAATTAAAAATATCGGGAATGATTCTACACGAAATCTAAGAGCCAATGTTTTTTTAATGTGAGATCTGACATCATAATATTTCAAGTTCAAATCACGGTGTACGTAAAGGGTTGCAAGACCATTTAACCGAGTTCCGACCGTTGTGCGACTGAAGTAGTTTGAAATGAATTTTAAACTACGAAACGACCGTACACTGACAGCAGTTATCAATGAAATGCGGCAAATGTTTAAAACAGAATATAAATCCCCGGAAAGGTTTGAAGCTTACTTGCTTGTGTAAGGCTCCTACTGCTCGATCTGGAGGAAGCGTTCAACTAATTATTCTCCCTATCTCTACAATGCAAACTGACCTCACAAAACAGCTGTCTTAGATTGTTTTACAATTTAAAATTAAAGCTTTAATCTGTAACCTAAACTCAAAACCCTACAAAATTGATTTTCAACAAAACAACCAGCAGATGCACAATCAACACTTTTATTTAAAAAAGCACTACTCCGCTATTACAAAACTTTACATCTAAACGAGAATACCGACAGCCTGACACAGTGGTTCCCAACCTGGGGGTCGCGAAGGATAGCATCGTACACGTTGCAGACCTACAAGGTCAACCATCACACTGATTTGGTAATAAATGCAAGTAAAACATTTTTGTGCTTACAAGTGTGGGGCACGGAATCTGCAAAACAATTTAAGGGGGTCACCGACACAAAAAGGTTGGGAACGACTGGCCTAGCACATGCTGCTTTCAACCAAAAACATAGGGAATTACCACCATTGTTACTCAGCAAAAAACTCTTTTAAAAACAATGACTCATGGAAGGTCTTAATTGGTTATATATGCTATCTGGAGCAGTTTCGTGTTGTCGTTGCCAATACGTTTGCCAACACCATTGCGTCTTTGTTTTTTAGGAAAGAAAACAATTTAATTGTTAACTGCGGATTTAATGCTTTCAAACGATATCGATTGCAATGATAGGGCTGGGTTGTGGCAGTACGTGCATTGAATCGGTGGCGTATTTGTGAAATAACAGTGTCAGTATGAGCAAAAAAACGTTTGGGATTAACTCGACTTATACTTTCCAGGTGAAATGCCATCTGGATCAGGGTTGCCAGATGCAAAATCTGCCTTACGGCCAAACTGTGTTTGCTTTACGGCCAAAATTCGGCCAATTTGTATCAAGTACAAAATAAACTATTTAATTTAGCCAATTGGGCTATTTATCTCTTTATTTGTTCAAAAATTGTATAATTTTAATTCCCTCCAGATTTGTCGAACCCATTCAAATACTATATAGGAATGCCTACCGTTATTATTTCATTTCAAAACGTCATAATCAGCTTTGTGAGTTGGTGAATGAGACAATTGATATTATTAATTCATTTACATATATATTTTTTCCCTTTATTTCTACCGTAGCGTAAAAATAATATGACGTTTTGGCTAAAAATTTGACAATATGCTTATACGGCCAAATTCGGCCAGATTTTTCCGCACGGCCAAACTATTTTTTTCGCGTCTGGGGCGATTTTGGTACGGCCAAATTTCTGAAATTTGGCCGTGAAAAAGGCCAAATGGCAACCCTGATCTGGATGTGATTTGTTAAACACTCATCCCTTTCTGTCAAATGGGCGTATTTCTGCAAAGTAGATTTCACCAGGCGTTGGAGTTTCACTCCCCGAACTTCCTGTTGTGCAATTATGACGCACATTTTGCAAAAGAGGCAATTTTAAATTAGAGAAAACGCAAATCATTTATTTGCGTCAGTTATATGTTGCCTCCCAAGATGTTTTCTTTCGATCTTTTTGCCATCCTTGTGTTCAGAGTAAGGCCAAAATAAAGCTTTTAGAAATGCACAGCACATTGTCTAAAAGTTCTATCTGCTGACGATCGTCTGTAACTAGTTGCTCTGCATGTCCAAAATCCAGAGGTGAGACGGGACCGATAATTTAGTAAAACTACTGCTGGTCGCAACTGTACACAGCTTACTTGATAGAAGGTTCAGTCCACCCTCAACTTTAGCACTGGCAGGCATACCACGCAAGAAACACCCTTTAACATCTTCGAAAAATAAATTACCTGATTAAGTTTCGATTCCACGCTTCATTATGCTGATATAACAAAAGAACAACAACTATATATAATGCGCAATTATATGTCAATAATGTCCTTTGTTCGTGACTTAAGTTTGTGACAGGTTAACCTGTGTTTCGTAATAAATTTAAACCAACATACAATTATAGAGTACTATTATATTCGCAATCACATCCATTCTGAATAAGCCATTGAAGTGGAGTAATTGTCAGAGTACTTTACGCCCACTGTCACTTTATGTCTATAATCGAACCGTTCCTATAATTTTGGTAGAACTTATTATTCCACTAAGCGCATTGCCTAAAGCAGTGCTTCTCAAATGGTGCGCCACAGGGGTTAGCTAGGTGCGCCACACTTACATTTCGTAAATTTACGACAGAGTGTGCATAGATCATAAACTACTTAATGGTTAGTGTCTAGCGTTCAAGAAACAGTAATTTCGTTGTGTGGAAAATTTGGTGGTAAAATTAAACTTTTAATTTTCCATATTTTTCCTAAATTGTTTGAGTATTTAGCATATTGTTTCGACTCCCCGTGCAAAGTGCGCCCGTTTGTTTCTTAATTGGTTTCGGGTGCGCCACGAGGTCAAAAAGATCGAGAACCACTGGCCTAAAGACACAAACGAGCTAGCAATCAGTTTTGAAACTCTAACCTAACCCTACAACTAAAAGGTGACGACAAGACCAACCTACCTACAATTCTGATGAAGAAAAATCGGAATCTATTATTTGAATTAAAAAATAATTACATATGTAAAAAATCTTTGTTTAATTTACGTAGAAAAAAATACAAAATAAGGCACCATGATAAAAAAATATAAACTGCAATATAAGTGTGTCGATGAAGTTAAATCCAAGTTTGAGGCCAGCCTTCCACTTCATCCAATACTTGCAATTCGTTCTTACGTGGCGGACGCACGGGGATAGTCTGTTCAGATTTTATGCTTTTACTTCGTGGTTTAACTACCGGTTTGTCTATCTTTGTGTGAAGTGCAGTTGTTTGTACAGTTGGGTAAGAAGTAGGAGTATCAATGCTTGTTGATTGAAGATGAATTGAAACCACAGTATGACCTGTTGGTTGGTCTATCACATCTACTTGTCTAGTCGCTCTTGGACGAGATATGGACCCAGAGTTGTCGTTTAACCGCACTGATAATTTCCTTAACTTTGATCGAGGTGCATAGAAGATTTTGCATTTATCATCAATGAAGCATTCTATCATTCTTCCTTTGTTTCTATCATTACGAACGACAGTGCTATACATCTGGAATATAAATTTGTAAAAACTTTCTATCCAAGCGATATATTAATTTAAAACTTAATTACCTGTTGAAATGAAATTAATTGCTTCTTGGTAAGAAAAAATATTTCACTAGTTTCGGCTTGCTTGCATACTGTCCATTCCGGTCGAATTGGAAGCCACTCCTTTACTGTTTCATCGCTATAGCAACAGCAACACAGTACTTTGGCAGCAGCAGGATATGCATGGGCCGTGTATGTCCGCATTTTATGCACACCCAAATAGTAAATGGAACAGAAAATACAACCAACCAGATTTAAAGTCAGTTCAATTGACAGTAGAACATAATACCTTTAACATATAAGAAATTACAATAAGATGTGTATAATGGTCTCTTGGAAAAGGTATTACTACTTACTGATAATAATGAAGGCTTTCATTGTTTGCTTGTATGTTTAATACTATGCCCGGCACAAGAAATAGAAACACATTTTCTGTTACATATACAATGTAGTACCTGCAATATACAAGTTCTTTCTAATTTTTCTTTTATAAAAATGAAGGATAGTGTTGCACACAATCAATTTTACCAATAAATTAATCGGATAGGGGGACACAGGAATCATTAGAAAACAACTAATGCAATAAAGTGCAACAACCGCGACTTTTTAAGTAGTAAAACATGCTGATCAGTCGTTCTCTAAAGTATAATTCCACAAAAACTTAAAAATGACAAACAGATTAAAAAAATGACATCAAACAATATCTTACCAAAACATAAAGCAGTAAGGTTGGTCCAGAAATGCATGATAATATGGCCTCACATGAATAAAAATGCACATTAGACTAGCATGAAATACTGACATGAAATCATGGCTTAAAAAGATGTATGCTCTATATTTATAATCAGCTTGTTGAAGTTGCCGAGACACCTGTACACAAAAAGAAGTTTAGAACAACAAATATTTGTTTTATCCCAACTTAAACAAGTAGGGATTTTTTATTCTTCTGGGATTGATTGTCTTCTGTGAATAGGATCATTATTATAACCCTATTGGAAACACGCAAGGTGCGTTATTACACGGCCAATCAAACGAGCTAGCAGCCAGTTTCGAACCTTAATACCTTTAACTAATAGGTGACGACAAGACTAACCTACCTACAAGTACAATACAAACCTTGCTGAAGTCTGGATACCATTGAAAAATATGATAGCACAAGAAAACACACCAATGTATAACAATAGGAATGAAGATGTACCATGAGAAAAATATGGTAAAAAACACAAACGCCAGAATTCTTGCAGCCAGAAAACTTCCTTTGTAGATCTAAATATTTTAATATTATTAAACCAATATCTAGACAAAGTATCCATGTATTAAACTTAAAAATACTTACAGATATAAAAAAGAGTTGGGGCCATTCCAATCTGGTATTGGAAGCTCTTGAATGACGAAGTGTTCTATCTACCATCCACTGATCCGCTTCATTATCTTTTCTTGTTTTATCATATCGAACCACTCCTCCACACAAAGACATGTATGATAACACCGCCGAAATGTATTGAATAACATGTGTCTCTTGGTAATAGGCTATCAGGTAAAGATTAATGAGCAGCTAAAGGAAAATATAATGTTAATGTTATAAGAGGACAAAAAGTAACCTTATTTGGTTGACACTGAATGTTGTTGATCAATATTTACCTGAGGAAGAGATTCAAGCATACTTTCTGATAATTTTAGTTTATTAAGATGAGTAAGCCATTGTTCTCGTGTTAGACGTTTCCACCAATTTGATGTCTCTGTTTTGTGACCTACATTATTATCAAAATGTGCCAAGGAACCCATACTTCTTGATACAGGAGGGATGGATGAAATTACTTCACTACTATTATCCTGCAAAGGTATTGAATAGACATAATAAAGACTAGCTCAGGTAGTATGTTTTGCAAACCATTTTATCACTATTGTTGTACAGATTATCTAGCTCATTTAAGCTGGATAATGATGCACCCCTTGATCGCTCTAGTGTTGTTGGTTCATACCACTCTGTTGTCGTTCTCCTTTCTTTCTTGGCAACTCCCCTGTTTGATAAAGATTTTGATTAAATTCTATTTGTTAAACTGACCTACCATATAAACTAATTTATAAAGGTATTGTTCTTGGTTTAATGTTTTTTTGCTCAGAACATGTTATAACTTCACATAAATAAATCTTACACTTCTATAAATTTAAAAATGCACAACAAATTACATGCCGTACCTAATATGATCCAACCAGTTTTGTAAGTAAGTGTACGTTAGCTGACAATGATACCAGATGATTGTTAATTGGAATGGAATATTAAGTGCAGTACGAAGAATTATCATTTTCCACGGCACTGATTTTCCATAAGCCTTCCTCAAAAATTGGAACTCCAAGATTGCCATCAATATAGATGGTAGAACAATGAAGCAAATTGAGATTACAAAAGCGTAATACCATTCTCGAATGAAATACATCCCTGAATAAAAACACAATACAGTGAGAAAAAGATGAATGCATTTTCCACTTTTAGGGAGTGCATTTAAAGAATGAAAAAATATCTAGGCCAGACTTGGTATGGGTTTCAGCCTGGTTGTAGCTAACATTAATACATTATAGTATTTTTAATATCATTAAAAAATTAATTTTACTTACGCAGAGTAATAATATCTGTGACAATATCAGCAAAGTACACTATAGTTGTTCCAAAGGTAAAGGCGAACTCTATAAAGAGAAGCCATTTGGTGGGAATATCAGGAAAGTAGCAACATTGTGATTTCTTTTTATCCATGTACAACTGTACACCTTATTTTTAGGGCCTAAATTAACTTGTGTCACCTGAAACGACTGGTATTTATCTACTACCAAGTAAGACTAGTAACAGGGGTTATAATTTTTTAGTGCTACCTCGCATTATAGGTGACATCTGTCAGTATCACCCTTTTTATCGCACACTGTTCTTCAGGGCTCTATATCATTTGGTCTTGATTAAAATTTGTTTTCAATTAATCATAAGTTTGGCGGCCGCTTTCGGTATATCTATTTAATTATATCCTTTTTTAAATGACGTGTTCTAACGACTGTTCGTTGCCGTCTTTTCCTGTTCCTGTGTTGTGATTGGATTACTTTGCCTATTTTAATACTGGGGAAAAAATGAATAAACTAAACTAAAACTTTACTGACATATGTCTTTATCTTACTGTCAGATGTTACTAATAAAGACATACCTGTCAATAAATTTAAGTACAAGTTTATCAATACTTTTACCACCCGATCCGCCAATTTTTCACCGCTTGTAGAGACATGAAAATGGTCGCTTGTAGCGGGACTGTCATATGCGTTTTATCTCCTGGCAGATGGTTGAAGCCGCACACTGGGCAACCTCCACCTTGAAAAACCCTAACCCTAAATTCTACAACCGGAAAACAGCAGTAAAAATCGCGAAACGCTTCGTTGCTTTTATACGCTTGAATGGAATTCACGTGAATATTATTAGTTGACGGGGTATATATGAATGGTCCGATCCTATGCTTGATGTAGGTGTATCTGCTGGGATTGTGCCCTTAAGCGTATGAAAGCAACGAAGCGTTTCGCGATTTTTACTGCTGTTTTCCGGTTGTAGAAGTTAGGTTAGGGTAGGATTATGTGTTAGGGGTTGGGGGTTATGATTGCTCTGGGTGATACTCTGATTGCTGAAATCTAAGCGCCAGAGTTTCTTTCCAAACTCGGAATTGTCGTCATCATAATTCAAGTTCAAATCACGGTGTATGTAAAGGAAAGCAAGACCATTTAACCGAGTTTCGACCGTTGTGGAACGCAAGTAATTTTTAAAGAATTTCAAACTACTAAACAACCGTTCACTGGTAGCAGTTTACATGAAATGTGGCAAATATATGCAACAGAATCGAAATCCCGAGAAAGGTTTTGTAGCATCAGGTATTATCTTAGTTTTGATTTATTTTATTTATGATGTATATATTTTATGTTTTAAATGTCGTTTGAAGTTTACCGACTCTCACGTGTTATCACTCGTTACGTAATTATCACCTTGTACGGGCTTTAGTATAACGTGCCTCAGACCAGATAACTCGCGTCATACTGTACATGAGGTGCTTCAGACTAGTTGACTTGCATTAGACTAAGTAATTTGCTTAGTGAACGAAACTGTTGTATTTGAAGACCCGGAATATAACTAAACTGGATCAAGAATTATACTTGAGAAGAATTTGTTTCTCACCATCGAATTTCACCACAACGGAAATAGTACTTTGTTTAAGAAAACCCGAAAAAAGAAGATGTTGTGGTGAATCGCTGGTTCGATTTGTGAACATTATTCGTTTTTACACAATTTTTGCTTATGTGCTATGTAAACGTGTTAATTACTGGAAAACTATTTTCATCGTATTTACGACCCAGTGCAGTAAGTTTAGTTGGTTTAATATCCGCTGTTTTTATTACAACCTCAATAACCCATTTCCCACAGTTAAAATAGCCGTCCACACCCTATCTGTCCCCGTGACCTTAATTTATTTGGTATATATTGTCGTGATTCTATGAACAAAAAAACAACTAGCAGAATGAACTTACTTACAGAAATGCCAAATAAAAACAAGAAGTTGCAGTGTGATCTATGATATAGTTATTATCAGAACTCAGTATCAGCCACCGACGATTGCAACGAGGAAGACAGCCTAAGGTGAACTTTTGGCTAAGCGACGAGCAACAGCCAATTGCGCGTGCCCCTACTTAAGATGGCGTATAACCAATTAAGACATCTATGAACGGCAGGATGTGACGAGTGGTACCCTCCATGAGTCATCGTTTAAACGAGTGTTTTGCTGAGTAACAATGGTGGTGATTCCCCAATGTTTGTTTGGTTGAAATCAGCATGTGCTAGACTGCGCGCCGGTGTTCTCGTTTAGCTGTAAAGTTTTGTAATCGTGGAGCAGTGCTTTGTAAAATAAAGGTGTTGAATGTGCATCTGCTAGCTGTTTTGTTGGAAAAAAGTTGCCGATGTACGAAGGGGTATGGGCTCAAAATTTTGTAGGGTTTTGAGTTTAGGTTGCAGATCCAAGCTTCAATTTTAAATTGTGAAAAAATCTAAGACTTCCTATGTCAGGATTTTGAGTGACAGTCGTTTTTGTGAGGTCAGTTTGCATTGGAGAGATAGGGAAAATAATTAGTTGAACGCCTCCTTAAACAATCCGCGACCAAGAGTAATAACTAAAAAACAGGGGTGCTATAGTTTAAAGCTTACTTGCTTCCTCTAAGACCTCAACGGCTGGATCTAAGGCATTTTTCGCTGTCGTTGACAATACGTTTTGCCAACGCAAGTATTTGTGAGGCCAGGGCTTTTTCAACGCTCTAGTTTGGCCGAGACCAGTTTCCAGGATCCGCTGCCTTCTATATATACTTAGTAAGTAAATCTCCGTTCCGACTCCCTATGTACCCACATGGAGTGGAACTAAACTCGACTGGCAGCGGAACGTCCACTAAATGGTAAAACCGGAAAACTTTAGTATAGATATATTCTTTATTATGTTTTGTGTGTGAGCGTGTAATCGCACAACGCTTTTTTTAAAGCAAAAAATGACGTAGCTGAAAACAACTGCTTTAGGTGTCAATGACGCGACGAGGTGATGTCAATGACGTGACGAGGTGCAGGTAACTCGTGTATTTGGCATTGCCTGCTTTAAAGAGTAATAAGACTGATTGCCATTTTCATTAATCCATTCAAGGTGAAAAATGGTTATACAAAAAAGCCAGCTCGCGTATTTAAGTGAAAGGTGAACCAAGGGGCGTGGCAAATTCGAACACACGTAATATATAAAACTGCCGCCACTCTGGGCGATAGGCAAGGCCAGTATTTGCCTTTAGACTTGTGGTATAACACACAAATAAAGCTCTATTCAGCAACTGTATTTTTTCAACGCAAGGTAATTGGCCGGGACCAAGTCCTAGGATCCGCTGCCGTCTATAGCTGGTACATAAATCTCCGCTCCGACTCCATATTTACCCATATGGCGTGGAACTAAACCCGACTGGCAGCGGAACCTCCACTAAATGGTAAAACCGGAAAACTCCACTCGTAGATATATTCTTTATTAAGTTATGTCTGTGGGTGAGTGTATGTAATCGCACAACGCTTTATAAAGCAAATAATGACGTAGCTGAAAACAACTGCTTTAGGTGCCAATGACGTGACGAGGTGATCGATAAGTGTCAATGACATCATAAGGTGATGACAGAATAACCACAGTCGACGTGGATTAACTTAAATGCAGTTTTTGTGAATATGATATCAAAATTGCTATATATTTAACCCCAGTTGCGTCTTCGTCACATGAAGATAAGAAACTAATTATTTAAATGCGGATTGGATGCTTTTAAACAATCGATCCACGCAATTTTTTGGAAGAAGAGAAAAGTTAGGACTGTGGTATTATGTGCATTTGCAAAAATGGGACTGTGGCATTATGTGCATTAAATCGGTGGCGCATTTGTAGAAGAAAACACCCCTCTTATTCCATATTATGTACAAGCAGGGGTACAAGCGCACACATTCGCTCCGCCATTGTATTGCCCTGACATCACTGTGCCACCATAAATAAGTATTGACACCGGAGGTTGATAGAATGTTCAGCTTTTGTTTCGTTATGCCCGTTCCGGTGAGATCAGAAGCAATTGCTGTTTTTTTTGTAAGTTTTTTGTTGCTTGCTGGAAAACATTGCCTATCTGTTGTTTAATTCGCAGACGTAATTAATTCACCTAGCTTGTACTTTCCATGTGAAATGCCGCCTGGAGGTGATTTGCTTCCCACGGTGCAAATACGACGCATTTTAGGCAAAAGAAATTCTTTT
>CH002687.1:6738-18627 GCA_000149265.1 Ciona savignyi
ATTGCACCTGCATGTAATGCTTACCGGTTTCGTACTTTCGTTACATATTTGCAACTAACTTGGAAAGTAACGAAAAGGGCAATCAATTTCGCCTTTATATAAAAAGTGTTACTGTCGTCCGACCGATAAGGTGGCGGTTTAGAGCGTTGACTTTCGGTCGAAAGGTTGCAGTTTCGAATCACTCGTCGCTAGCGATTCGGTTGTGTCCTTGGGCAAGGCACTTTACAGACATTGCCTGTAAAAACTCTTTTATCTCGCCGATCCGAGACAAGTCATGTAATTTTGTCCTTCCGACTCAAGTCAAGATTTTTTTTGTAAAACAGGACTAGAGAGATGACAACATTGGTAATCGGTAATCAACTCTTGGTTTAGAATAAATAACGAAAATAGTAACCGGTAACCACCCGAATTAAAGGCTATAGGTGCGAAACTGGTTGCTAGCTAGTCGGTTGTGTCCTTGGGCAAGGCACTTTACAGACATTGCCTGAACCCAGCGGATTAATGGGTTCTACCAAATTGAAGGAACGTGTCTATCATATACAATACACTGTAATAGCTCCGGTAACCCGACGATGGGCGCGAGGTGATCTGACGATTGCCCGTGTGTTAACCTCATTGGTTTTCCCATTCACGGGGATAAAGATTAATATCCTATCCTATCCTATAAGTTCGGTTATGTGATTATATTTCGTAAAAGGCAAAACTAGAATTTTACTATGATTGTTAGATAACTCACAACAGCCCAATTACCAATGTTATTACAATTGTGCATACTTTGTTAAAATCATTAGTATTATTTTAAGTATACGAATACATTTTAATATTTTTTTATTTCAAAATACTGTTAATCGTAGAACATCTATGTTGAAACATAAACAACTTATAATATAAAATTTCCCGCCAATATCAAAAGATTTATTTTTATTTATAAACATTATCGTAAATGCTACATTTTATGTTTTTTTCTTCTATAAATGCGCTTACTTTTTATTTTTTGCAGCATGTTATACAAGTTGATAGTAACTGACTGTCAAGCATGTATATAAAAAGTGTTACCGTGGATGGATTTAAATCCTACGCACAGAGAACTGATATCAGTGGTTTTGATCCACTTTTTAATGCCATAACTGGGTTAAATGGCAGCGGAAAGTCAAACATTTTGGATTCCATTTGTTTCTTGCTCGGGATCACCAACCTTTCACAGGTAATCGGAATCGCCTACATTTCACATGCCTGGTCCCAAGATGATTAATGGGTTTGGGTGCCTCCGATTACTACAGGGTCGCCTGAACGCATGAAACCGTAACTCTAACCCTCTAAACGATTCTGTAGTAATTAGAGTTACCGAATGGGTTGTAATACTACTGAAATATATGTCAGGATCATTTTTTAACAAATTGAAGTATAAAAACCCTCTTGCATATTATAAGAGATAAAATGTGTTCTTTTTATTTACCACAACACAAATAATTATTTTTTGCTTTTTATATGAATTTAAAAAAGGATATGTATGTTTGGGCAATGCAAAACAGTACTTCTTTATTCACACAAGATTGCTGGTTCAAAACTGGTCGCTAGCTACTCGGTTGTGTTCTTGTGCAAGGCACTTTATGGACATTACCTATACCAAGTGGATTAATGGATCCACTAATTTAAAGGAATGTGTGAATAATGCACAGTAATTATAAGAAGTTAAGGTGTGCAATTGCACAGGCAATAACCATGTATAAATTTTTTATCATAAAATTTCCCAGCTGCCTGCCATAATAGAAATGAAGTATTTGTTTATTCATGTTGGCTGAAACTGAGAATGGTAAAATACTGCTGATATATAATCCGTTCCAATTGTTTGGGAATACCCTAAATAATAAGCCAATATGTCAAAATCGGGAAAAAATTTGAGCCACAGTACCATAATATTATTGACAATTTTATTATTGACAAAATAGGAATTTTACTCTGATTATTCCTATCAAGTAAGAAACAATAATTAACAATTTTATTAATAACAAAGTAGGAATTTTACTCAGATTGAATATTCCTATCAAATAAGAACAATAATTAGAAAATACATGGTTTTAAATCTTTCAAATTGATTTACATATTAGGAGTAGAGTCACCGTAGAACTGTACGGACACAGTCTCACACACACCAATGATCACACAGTATTTTGGGTTGATTAGTAAAACATTGTAAACAAAAATAAGTGGTGACAATTTTGGCTAATTAATATGTAACTGAAATGCGTCATGAATAAATGACATATTTGTAGGTTAAAAAACAACAGTGGATTAAATTGTTACAAAACATTTCTGGTAATCTTAAATAGAGGCCCTTGAATGCAATATGCTTAATTCCTGTAAGAGTCGAAACTAATGGTTTGTCGGCATGGGCTTTCAGGAAGCATAACTTCCCCCCATTTTTAATCAATGGAGCTGATTTTCCATTTCTATTCTACATCGATTCTGTACTTCTGTCCTTTTTTAGAATTTTTTTTGATGAGCTGTATAACGCAACATAGTCATCATCATCATTGGCCGTTGTAGTGAGGAATTCTGCTGTAGGATTGAAATAAATAGGTTTAATTAAAGCGGTAGCCTATTAAATATGCTTGCATAGGACATGTTTTGTTTAGCTAAATAAATAGGTTTAATTGAAGGGTAGCCTATTAAATATGCTTGCATAGGCCATGTTTTGTTTAGCTTGTGTGTATGGCAATGGACTAAACAGAAATGTAGCGTGATTAAATCCAGCCTCTAGTTAATTGGTTTTTGGATGGCAATTGTCAAGGCATCCAGCCCAGTGATTCAGGTATTGTAATGTCTTCATATGCTACTGTTACACTTGAGGCTTTCTAGTCAGGGTGTGCTTTAAACCTTAAATTATTAAATATTAGGGCTGTGCAAATTCATAAAAAATCTTAACGGTTAACCGATCCAAAAATAAATCGGTTAACCGATTAAATCGGAATTTTTTCCTACTCGATGTAACGATGCAAGCCGACCTCACGGCGGTATAAAAACAACCTGCTTAAGCGCGTATTGTTATCGCGCGCTGCCGCAAGGCCGGCGTCTTCACAAGATAAGGCCACTTTCCGTCATCTTACGTTTATCTTATATTCTTATCGTACGTCGCACTAGTCAAAACATCGGTGACCCGCACGAACTGGCCGCTTAATTCGACAAAATATTAAGTCTATTATTGGAACTAAAGTTTTACAATTAGAAGTTTGCCTATTGTTCGACTTTACTTTTTTCAATTAATACACGTGGCCATAACATTGTATACTAGGGCTGTGCAAGAACCTAGATTCTTATAAAAGTTAACCGATCAAAGAAAAGCACATAGGAAAAACGCTCGCGGGAGTGCGTCAGAGGTCCTTTATTGAATCTAGGTCAACGTAACCCTAGGTCAAACCGCCGATCAAAGCAATAAACACCGCGACGAATCTTTAGAAAAGCGGCGCTGCGGTTAGCAACGCCCAGACCTACAAAATCATACCTAGTCGATACGATCTCGAGGCCTAGACCGTTACTCGTACCATCACTTAGGCCTACTGCCAAGTCAACTGCGTGGTCTTTAAAAAAGAATAACCACCATATAAATTATTTTGTTATTATGCGCTGTTGTAGGCTGAAAAACGAACACAGTCGGTTAACCATTTATTGACTTCATTGACAGTTTACTGACGTCCACGTTAACTTCGCATCATACCTACTTACGTAACGTAATTCCGACGTCCGTAATTTCGTAATTAATCGGTTAACCGTTTACCGATTTTATTAACGGTTAACTGACGTCCCGTCGGTTAACCGTTAACCAATGCACAGCCCTATTAAATATATTTTGAATTGTGTATAGCCTGGCTTCTCACCTTCACTATCATAGGTAGCATTGTGTTGATCATTTGAGAAGCTTGCTTCTGCATAATGTGGTCCATCATTTATGGGGGTTTTCCAAATTTTCTGAGGTGGAAATGTCACTTCCATTATCTGTTTCATTCGTTAGTGCCTTTAAAGTTGGAACCCCCAAACTTTCTCTTTCCCTTGTACTTTGATGCAAAGCTTCAGTGACGAAAACTCTTTTTCGTCTTTGCCTGAAAGTTGATTAAATTAATTAATGCTAGCGAAACAATTACTTTAAATGCGCCAACATATACTGACGTGTTAATGTTATAATTAAAAGTCAGCATAGTAAAACAGTGTTATATCTATGTACTGGTATATAAAACAGTTTTATAACTGGCATATTTTTGTACTATGCACCGGTATATAAAAATAGTGCTTAAAACTGTCATATTTTGTACTGTGTATATAAAGTACCGGTAGTGATTAAAACCGGCATATTTTCGTACATTATTTTATTAGAAAATTGTTGTTTAAATCTGATAGATCTAGTTACCTTTTACGTCTCTGAACCACGATTACGACAACACAAATTACAACCAGAACGAACAGTGCAACCAGAATATAGATAATTGTGAATAAATTATTTGAAAGTCCTCTTGCGTGAGGCAAGGTTCCTGGAGTGGTGGTCCCTGACGGAAATGTGTTGTTCGGTACAGTCGTGAATAAACTCAATACAGTTGGAGTCGGTTCAGATGTTGCCTCTTTAGTTGTACCGGTTGAAGTGGTTACTGTTGTTTAATGTAAATATTATTTTCTTAGTTTTGTTTAAAAAATGTTAGTTCTGGTTATATATAACACTACATATAATGGAGAGTAAACATATTCCCTAGAAACTAAGTTTCTAAAAGAGCCTTTTATATGCCCTGGTGTATGTTTCTATTAATTTTGATGAGAAAATGTAGTTTTATAACCCCACATTTATTTAACTTTTGATCGAATAAATGATCTAACGAATGAACTTTAAAACTAGAAATCTCCTAATCTGATGTATGGAAACTGGATTTTGTTTTATAACAGAAAAACGAACAATAAGCAATAAAAATGTCACTTAGCTTCTTTAAAGACAGGCACCTTCAGTGTTTTATCTAAATATAATCTATTCGGTACATATTTTTCTTTAAAAAAAACTAAGTGATTTGGTATGTTGTTCTTTTTTACTTTATTTTTATTAACAAAAACAAAACAAAAGTGTTCTAAGACTGGCCATAAATTACATACCATTTTGAATCATTGAAGCAGTGGTAGTAGAAATCGCTTTTTGTCGTTGACAAACAAACCCATATTTTTCATCGCATGCACTGCTGTACCATTGGTACATATTTGCAGATCGTATCTCTGCACAATTTTCCTCATATCCCAAGTCTATAGCTGTCGGGTGACTTTCGTTTGTTGCCCAATTTGAATAACTTAGGTTTGCGTTGTCTTGCCAAGTCCAAGAAGAATTTGTATTATTTCTGGAAGCCCCTATCCAGTAGATACGGCTTTGATTTTGCTGTAACGGTATTATCGTTTCTAAAAACGCCTGCACCAGTTCAGAAGTGACTTGTGCGAGTACTCCACCATAACTTGAACACTTTTCCACTGCATTATTATAATTCAATTTTCTGGATATATTTTTCTCAGCGTAATATTCCAGTGAAGTATTTCCATATTGTTCCCATAATGCTGCTGTCGACATTATGCTAAGTCTAGGTAAAGGTACACTCTATTATCAATATACAAAGCTAGGTATAAGGTGATATGCATAAATCTGTTTTACATGCATTCGTTTATCTATTATAAACTCAGTGATATGCAGATGACTCATAAAGGGACGACAGACACATCTATAAAATGACATAGTTTAAATGAATTGTAAACAGGAAATGCCCAATGATAGTTATATAGTATATATGACATGTGTTAAGCATATAACAATGATGATATGTATTATTGTAATATAAAACAGAACTTACTCATGTAATTCCAAGCATCTATAAACATTTGTATATTTGACTGTTCCGTGAACTTTTGATGAGAATTCACTTGGTATTGTAATATAATTAAACTTGTATTTAACTTTAACATTTATGGCACATCACACCTTTACCCCAAAGGTTACATGGTTAAAAGAGTTGGTTGTGTCCTAGGACAAGGCAATTACCAGACGTTCCCTGAACCAAGTGGTTAAATGGACCAAATAAAAACTGTAGCAATGTCTTATAAATTATTCAATCTGTTGTAATGTGGTCTTCTGATTTATGTTTGCATGCCTGTTATAACAGATCTTCCTTGTGGTTCACACAAAGTGTTGTGTTTGTGTGTTGTCAAACGCAAACAGTGTTTTAATTCTAATTGAAATTAATGCTTTTTCTTTTTCAGGTGCGAGCTACCAATCTACAAGACCTTGTATACAAAAATGGACAGGCGGGAATCAACAAAGCAACTGTTTCCATTACGTTTGACAATAGCAACAAAGACCAAAGCCCTATGGGAATGGAAGCACACAATGAAATTACTGTAAATTTGAATATCATACCAGTATCTCTATTTCTGTAATAAATTATATAATAGAAGGAGATTAATGTTTTTTGTATCAGATTTTTAGTACTAAAGCCAGTTGATCCCATTAATTATTAAATAATGGCTGAAAGGTGTGCCTAATTTAAACAGTAGCACCTTTTACATAGTTGGGTGGTTGTGTATGTAGATTATTTTTATTTCAGATCACACGCCAAATAGTAATCGGGGGCAGAAACAAGTACCTTATTAACGGCGTAAACGCACAGAATTCAAGAGTGTCCGATCTCTTTCGGTCTGTCGGTCTAAACGTGAACAATCCACATTTTCTCATCATGCAGGGCAGAGTCACAAAGGTAAAAACCCATTTCATTATCATCATCTTCATATAAGTGAATTATACAGTTTTTGACCTTAGTAAGGCATGCTGTGTAAAGTAGATGAAAGTGAGTCACTGATTCTTCTGTGATGATTTACCTTTGTATTATGTGTAACCTCTGTTGGGAAATACCAGCACTGCTTATCTTTAAACTGTGATTTTAGTAATTAATAATTTTGTTAAATCATTCCTTACATATTAATGTACAGTCACTTTAAGACTGGTATGATTAAATTATTTTCTAAAATTAATTTGTGAAAACACTGCTAAACTGCAGTGTAAGGTAAGTTTGGCAATTATCCACTACACTGTCTGGATTTGCTATTAGGGCAATATGTAAAATTGCAACATTCATTTTTATACATTATATGAGTATAAGTAAAGTTACCTTTTTAAACTTCATTGTACCACTATTGTAACTACAATATTGTAACACAACCCTGTTTTTAATTCTTTTTCATTTTGTGTCAAATATATTAATTTAAACGAAAAACCGAAAAACAAAACCAACATGCATATTTAACCAAGAAAATGTAGGCATTTTTGCATTCGTGGCCAAAAATAGACGACATATCCACCATAGATGACATAAAAGAGACATAAAAAATACCTCCGATTTCCCCGCGCAGGTGATGAACATGAAACCTCCGGAAATCCTCTCGATGATTGAGGAGGCAACGGGCACCAGTATGTACGAGTCGAAAAAGGATTCCGCTCAGAGAATGATCGAGAAAAAAGAGAACAAACTCAACCAAATTAACAGGGTGAATATTTTCAAGTGTAGAATAAGGCTCATTAATAGTTACAATGAAATCTAAAACGAACTGTTAAATTTAGTGTCACTCTGCATACTGGTGCTTTGTACTACCATGCAAGAAATGGCATGCATTTCATATGATCGATGATTTTTTGTCGTTGGATTAGCTTGTGCTCACCGTCGGGTTCCCGAGTGTGTTGTGTATGATTCAGACGATCCGTCAACTTGCTAGAACCCATCATTTCACTGGGTTCAGGCAATGTCCATTACTTGCCTTGCTCAAGGACACCTGACTAGCTGGTGACTAGTTTCAAATCTACAACCCTTCTACTGAAAGGTGACACAATAAACCACACAGCTAATCAGAGTATCTTCGTCACTTTTCCAGACTCTGGACGAAGAGATCACTCCGACGATCCAGAAACTCCACGATGAGCGTTCATCCTACCTCGAGTTCCAGAAAGTCCAACGGGAGGTGGAGAGATTGTCCCGCCTCCTCATCGCTTATCACTTCCTCACCGTGGAGCGCGTCGCCAACAACGCATCAGGCGAGATTGAGGAGATGAATGGGGAAAAGGAGAAGCTGGAATCGGAGGTAGAAGATCGTTGCAGTTCCTCCAAGCTTTTTAGAGTTTCTTCTTATCTTGAATGCCTAAGCTCTTTTGCTTGATTCTTAATTTTTTTAATGGAGATTTTTCTTTGCTTGAATGCCTTAGTTTTTTTGGTTGATTCTTAATTTATTTTTATGGAATACCGGTATCTTCTGTGATTGAATGTCTAAGTTTTTTTAGTGATTTTTAATTTTTTCTGATAGATTTTTTCTTAGGTTGATTGCCTTAGTTTTTTTGCTTAATTCTTAATTTTTTCTGATAGAGTTTCTTTTTAGCTTTGTTGCCTTAGATTTTTTGCTTGATTTTAATATTCTCTAACTGCAGGTCTATCAACTACAAGACCAGTATAGGAATATGGGACAGGAAATTGTGCAACTGGAAAAAGTGTTGGATGAGGTGAATTTCTGTTATCACATGTTTTTATCTAAAATACTTAGCCATAAAGCTCTATTTTTTATCATACTGAGTTGGTGTTATCGGTTAGTTTTGTTACATAGCTAGGGATGCACAATATAGGATAGTTAGGTATTCTAGAATATTCTAGAATAATACATTTCGAATCTAGAATTTCGAATCCTATTTTAGAATGTTTTACCATGTATTTAAATTTGCTGTGCTGTGCATATATTTTCTCATTTATAGTGAATTAGCCATGTGCTTTTAAACTGCGATGAGAGCAATTTATGCAGTCCAACAATATTTTACCATTACATATTTTTTTAATCATATGTAACATCTCTAAACACTATCTGCCATGAGGGAGGATAATAGTCTAGTAGGTTGTTGTTGAAATAATTGGCTGAGAAAAATGCTCCCAAACACCAGACAATTTTTATTTCACCAGTTTGGTGTCAAGACTAGCTAATAATGCCCTTGCACAATTAAACATTAATTTACTATTTAACACAGTTATACCACGGTAAAAAAATAATAAATTAACTGCAAAATCACCTAACTAAATAACACATAGGATATCATTAAATTGAATACATAGGATATCATTAATTGTGTTAATTGAAAACATAGTTGTTTAAGTGAAATATATATTGCAAATACTAACGTGTTTAGTCTGTAAATAACTCTTCCGCCTTTGGATTAATTGCGTCATATTTAAAGGTGCGATAAACCACGTGATTACAGCCTGGCGAACGTGACCTACTTTCTTTGTGCGTGCGTTCGTTTTAAGCGCGTCTGTCCACGATGCACGTGTGTGGGACAACTGATAAGATAATGTTGTTGTGCTTTAATGCAAGTTGTATTTCCGAGCTACCGCTTTAGAAAATGTTCGGACGCTTTCGCACGATAGATGCACTTTCGGTATGGAGAAACGCATTAACGGGTATTACATACGAATGAAGAAGCCATTTTACAATTTTGAGATTACGAATTTACTTCAATGACGATTCACCAAAAGTTTCTTATCATTGTTATCCACTGTCGGACGCTTGCTGAAACGATGCGCTGACGTCTGCATAATCGGCATCACGCGTGTTCTTGCGCGTTGGATCGCAGCCAATGTTTTACGTTTTTAATTTCGAATCCTAGCTATTCTTATTAAATTGCTTGTAAAGATTCGAATCTCTAGAGATTCGAATCTCAAAGATTCGAAATTCTATATTGTGCATCCCTATACATAGCCTACCTTTACGCTGTGTTTTTCCTATTTAATTCATTCATGTGATTTTATCTAAAATACTCAGCCATAAAGCTCTATTTTATATCATTTTGTTTAATTTACTGAGAAATTTCTCTGTCATACAAAGTTGGTGTTGTCGGTTTGTTTTGTTAAATATCACCCCTTTATGCGGTGTCTTTCCTATTTAATTTATGTTATGGTGCACAAGCGTTGGAGAGTGGGATGCTAGTAGTCAAATTTCATGTCTGTCTTTGTATATAAAGGATAATTTGGCAACTTAACTATGGGAAAATGTATATGACAATAACGGAGATAGTTACACCAACGCTCGAATTTAACCATTCCTTTATCACAGCCATACTAATTACATGATAACAATGTAGAAATACTTTATTGTGGATTTCCCGGCACGGCAGGATAGAAATTTGGTTAAGGTTTTAATTTTATTAATTTTGATTTAAAGTTTTCGGTTGCAATTTTATTTTAATATTCGTTAATGTAAGGTTTAACGGCCACGTCAATTTTTTTCTTCATTATTATACTGTGTCTATTCACTGATGTGTTTTCACTACTGTAGTTTTGCCTTTTATCATGTCTCCTTGACTTTAAACAACTATGCCATTATTTTTTATTTTAACAAAGAAGCAAAAAATAAACTAAACCAAATTACGCATCTTCCACTGGTTTAAGCCATTTCAATATTTTGGATGCATTGCCATGTATTGGACTGCCATGGGATTGGATTGCCATGGGATTGGATTGCCATGGGATTTGGACTCACTGGAGTTTATAAGTGACCATAAACTACATACCAATATATATTACACCCGCTGGTCTAACCCAGTGCTCTGCAAACCTTTTTTTCACTATAACAACATTTAGAAACTTGATGGGCACATTGCAGGCAAAATTACAATGATAGATCTTCTGACAAGCTATATACATTTGATGTTATATTAGCGAAGTGGCTGTTAGCCTTAAAATTCAAATGTGCAAAAAAAACTAAAATCCTTTTTATTTGGTAAAAAAACTATGTTTACAAATTTTTATAATTTTTTGCGGCACACCTAAAATTGTCTGTGGGACAGTAGTTTTCTGCCGCACACTGGTTGCAAAGCACTGGTCTAACCCACAGGATTTTCCCATTTTTAATCTAAAAATTGGGCAGGATTCGAAAGCCAAACTATCACAACTGGAGAGCACTCTTGGCTCGAAAGAAAAAATTGAAGCCAAAGCTCAAAGCAACCTGTCCAATCAACGGGAAGTTATAAACAGTGAGAAAAGAAAATTAAAAGGGTTGCAGAAGAGCAAATCAGAAGTAAGATAATGATATATAAGGTTTCAAAATGGTATTTTTTTACCAAAAAAGTTTCTTTTGACTTAAAAGTAGCCTAGGGGTTGATAATAACATTGCTAGTCTACTTTGCAGATTGTGGCTATATATTGAAAAGCAACAATCATGAAAGAAATAGGCTTTTCCCACCGCATAGTCTAGCCTTTGCTTGATGGCTGGTTTATTTCTATAAATTGCTGGCAGTTACAGTTTAATGCATTCTGTTCTAGTTTTCTTGTTCTGTCTTCACTTTTATGATTTATGATATAAATTGCTAAGACTTATTGTTCTAAAGTCATTTAAATACGAGAAACGTATACCTCAGCATTCAGCTTAGGTCCAGGACCGTGCAGGCCTTAATGACCGCGCTTAAAGTAAGCTGTCACCATGTACATTGGTTCAGTAAGGCTATATGACAAGTGTTATGCTAAGTCTCAATAAAAAAAACGAAAATACAACGCCCCTGCAGGCGCTTTTGTTACTAATTCACCTCTAAACTGACACATGATTGTATACAATGCATATAGGCACGAAATCTCAACAACGTCAATGACATAATACGGGAAATCCCCTAACATAAAATGAAATGCATATTTGCTCATAACTTTTTAACAAAAAAATATTGGAAGAAACTGATTTGATTTTTGAAATCAGCGTATTTTTTTCCATTTATTAAGATATTCTTAAAATCGACTTCAGTTCCCCTTTAAGCTGTGTCTGTTGGTTTAACCAACAGACAAGAAATATCGAATTCCACCATGGAGC
>CH002687.1:28658-50819 GCA_000149265.1 Ciona savignyi
TATCGATTCCATAAAGTTCGGCTGAAAATCTAATCATAAGTATCAACCACCCTGCTACCTTTCCTCACATAGCTAAGTATCAGGTTCTATTCATTGACAATAGTGAAATTCTAAAACAGTCCATTTTCAGGTGAACAAAAACTTTGGTGAAATATTCTCTACTTTGTTGCCTGGAGCCACTGCTAAACTTGCCCCAGCAGAGGGCAGCAGTGTGCTGGCTGGGTTGGAATTCCACGTTGGGTTTGGAGATGTGTGGAAAACCAACTTAAATGAGCTCAGCGGTGGCCAACGGTAAGTTCTACTTCTTTCTAAAACTCCTTGGCAAAGTTTGATTTCCATTAGGAAATTATTTGAAACTATTCCGACAGATTAGTCTGGTGGTTAAGTGCGTCGCCTTTAAGCCAAATGGTTGAAGGTACGAAACTTGTCTCTAGCTACTCGGATGTGTCCTTGGGCAAGGCACTTTCCCCCATTGCCTGAAGCCAGTGGAATAATGGGTTCTTCCTAATTAATGTCTCAATCATAAACAACACACCGCAATATCTCCGGTAACTCGGTAATGGGTTACTGACGATCGCCAGTGTGTTAACCCCCCGGTTTTACCATTCACAGGAATAAACATGAATATCCTATTCCAATGGATAACACTTGCTTTACATTTTCAGCTCCCTAGTTGCATTGTCTCTCATCCTAGCAATGTTGCTGCTCAAACCGGCTCCCATTTACATCCTGGATGAGGTGGATGCTGCACTCGATCTCTCACACACCCAGAACATTGGGGGAATGCTGAGGGAACACTTCAAGCACTCACAGGTTCATTTCAATTAAAACAACTTTTCTATGTTTAACCCTTTGACGACGACGGAACTTTTGCAGTTTTTGGCACTTTTGAGTAAGGTTGCTTTGACCTTGTTTGCTGCGAAAACTGTTGGACTTAGGGAAAACAATCTATAACAAAGTTGTCCAGTAGCTAATTTTCTACAAATTGGTATTTTTATTTTTTTGATGACGTTGTAGTATTTGTAATGACGTCATAATTAGTAATTTATACTCTAATTACTCGTTACTGGTAGCTTGTAGAAGATAGTAATGTATTACAAAAGTGTTCAAAATGAAATTTCCTACAAAGTTATGTCTTTTATTTTTTGATGACGTCAACTAAGCGTGATGACGTCACATAAAACTGACAAATATGGCATTTCATCACCACAATCACTGTCGGCCTCGATCATGCTGGCAGCCTGATCGGCTGTAATCTATTGCGAAGTTGCCATATTTCTTCCGAATATCAAATAATAATTGAAAAACAAAGTAAACAAAGGCGAAAAAATGAATAAATATCAATAGTAATTAGAAAAAACCATGTACACATATGTTTACATATATCGTTGAAAAATCGAAAATGACTGAAAAACTCGAAAACAAAGATGGCTACTGCTAGTTTTATTCTCACAGCAACTGGTGTAACAATTTTAACTCCCCAGAACCCAAAAAAGCGATATTTTACCTAAAAGTTAAACTAGATACAAACATTTTGAAGAAAAATGTTTGGAGCAATATTACTCAAAATTTTTAAATGGAAGGATTATGTTTTTATGCGTTATTTTGAAAGATGTATACAAATGCTGTCCAAAAATATCAAAACTAGGAAAATCCCCCAAGATCGACTGAATTGTGCATTTTTTTTCGGGGACACATCTGGGTTACAAATATGTAACCGTCGTCGTCTAAGGGTTAAAATTCAATTAAAAATCCTGTAATAACTTTTCTAGGTTTAAAATTTAATTAAAAATTGAGTAATTTTTCTAGGTTCAAAATCCCATACTTAGGGTGGGTGAATTGAAATGTGAGAATTGTAATGTACTTATTCAACACAAGTTGATTTGGAATATTATCCTTACCCACATTCAGTTTCTTTGATTTTTTCGGTAATTTTTTGAATTTGGGACATTGCTTTGATACTTTAATTAATGTATTGATTGATCAAAATTATTGTAAAACACTGAATTACTCAACACTGTGGTATTTTGGGAAATTATCGGTTTTTAAACACCCTAATAACTTTCTAGAGATGGAATGAGTATTCTTTTCGATGGTAAACATTTGTGCTGGTTGCCTTATTAAAAAAGCTAAAATCATATGGATAAAAGAAACACACAAAATGTTTAAAACCAACATTTTTATTCCAGTTTATTGTTGTGTCATTGAAAGACGGTATGTTCAACAATGCAAATGTACTATTTCGAACCAAATTTGTGGACGGTGTTTCAACTGTTGCAAGATACACACAATCGACGCACAGCAGGAATCCTTTGACCGCGTTGCCAGTCACTACAACCACTGCCCCACGCCAGCGCAAAAGAACCAAAGCTTAGCACTCATATGTACAAATTCACTGCCCTTAGTTCTTCGATTTGTATATGAATAAAGAAAATCAAACCTACTCTTGTGTTTTAAATACACAAGCTGATACTGTGTTTCCAGTTTTTCCACCAAAGGTAAAACTAGGAGCGGGAAGTTCTTCAAGCAGCTTAAAATGACCCGAAAAATGTGCGGCCAGTTCGTTCGCAGTCCAGTTACAAGAAGTGATTACAAAAATTGATGATTGGTTCATAATTCTTGCCATGTTTTCTATGTAACTCTGCCTTGCCTGTTTAGAATTTTCTGGATTTAAACTGATTGCATCGTAAGTTCCTTTATCGAGGCACACATTAAATACCACTTGTTTTTCAGTTTCGAGTAGATCTGACACCGTGACACAACCGTAGCAATTTTTGTCCCAAATTAAGGTCTGGCTTGTCAAATCCATTTGAATCCAATTACAAACATTTTCGAAGTTCTCTTTTCTAAAAACAGCGGAGGCTAAGTCTAGTGCACCTGCAACAATACATAAAATTGTGCATTACTGAAACCAATGATGTAATATCTATTTATAAAACGGTATTGAAAATCGGTTATTTTGCTTATATGGCCCTCAGTTGATGCATTTTTCACCACAGAAGCCTTTAGTCCGACTGGTTAGTCTGGTGGTTTAGTGCAACGCCTTTTAACCAAAAGGTAACAGGTTCAAAACTGGTCACTAAATAATCGGTTGACAACACACTGCAATAGCTCCGTTTTTTTTAAATCATTTAAATACAATTGATTAACACCTGTGAGGGCGGGATTCACACACGCATAGAAGTTAGTGCGGTGGTTTTTGAACCCAGAAACTTGAGGTTGACAGCTCCAATATACAAAAGGCAGCGCATCTCGTCTGACCACATATTGGTGAGTTAGAGCGTCACCTTTTAGCCAAAGGGTTGCAGGTTCGAAACTGGTTTCTGGCTAGTTGATTGTCTTAATGGGAAAGACACTAAACAGACATCGCCTGAACTCATTTGAATGAGGCGGGGATCTAACTATTGGCTGTGCATTAAAGCTTTGGGTTTTCCCATCACAGGGATAAACATGAATATCCTATCCTAACTCGTAAAACCTCACTTTGGCAGTAGTCGATTCCAACCAAGTTTTTGTAACCAAGTTTGGCAAGTGCGAGAAGCATCAACCCGTTCCCACAACCGACATCTAGTATTCTAGAATCTTCCTTAATGTCACTGCATTTTGAGATCCATTTTACCTTAGAGAATAATTTATTAATAAAAAAATATAAAAATCAGTCTTTACACGGGTTCCTAGTTTAAAAAGGATAGGATGTTAGGATATAGGGATAGGGATATAGGATATTCATGTTTATCTCTGTGAATGGAAAAACCAAGGGGGTTATCACACGGGAAATCGTCAGATCACCTCACGCCCATTGTCGGGTTACAGGATTTATTGCAGTGTGTTGTATATGATAGACACGTTCCTTCAATTTGGTAGAACCCATTAATCCGCTGGGTTCAGGCAATGTCCGTAAAGTGCCTTGCTCAAGGACACGACCGACTAGCTAGCGACCAGTTTCGCACCTGCAACCTTTCGATTGAAAGGCGACGCACTTAACTGATAGACCAACGGGGCGGACAATGTTCATGTTTACCCCATGAATGGGAAAATCTAAAATGCGTAATGGCGGTCTGAAGTGAATAATTAAATACAATGACAGTTAATTCAAATTAACATGAGAAAAAATCCACCTACCATACGGTTAGTTGCGCTTTTACCAAACCATTCTGTACCAGGGTCATCAAATTCTTCAAGACCTTTTAATTCATCTTTATACACTTGATTCCAATGATCATAAGTTCCCAAAACGGAAGGATTCAGTTCTTCGTCTGCCATAAATCAGCTTTTGTGTACTACACGCTTGAGAAGTTAAAGCAATCGACGAAATAGACTTTTTTGTTCGTGGGAAATACCCTAAATAAAGAATATCCATAAAAATACATTTAAGAAAGTAAGCTAGCACTAACAAAAAGGATTATTCTAATATAGTTTAGTTTAATGTTTACTCGATAACAACACGAAACGATAACTTTGATATAAAAAACTACTTAAGATTTTAGTTTAACATGTGAGTAAAATTGTAACGGAATTCACTTTGTCCCCTTGAATTCAGGCCACGGTAAAATCAGTATGGTTATTCTGGAGAAGTAATCCAATAGTAAGGACACACGACCAACGTCGCAAAAATATCACAAAGTCTAAACTATACAAATAAACACAAATACTACTCATTTTAAGTTGATTACCCGTATGATAACGTTTGATGCGCTTTCACAGGTAGAAGCTGTGTGGTATCGACGTCAGGTCGGTCTACTAGAAGAGAACTTTTTTTTATTTTTTTCGACACCGATACCAGAATATGTTCGCTATCGCCTTTCTTTCAATAACGACAATTCTTTAACGACAGCACAATATACAGTTCAAAAGAGAATATGGGTCTAAATTAAAAAAAATAATTTGACGTCATTAAAAGGAGGCCGTTACTGGAAAGATTCTCGTATCGGTTATCGTCCGACAAAAAAGAGTTCTCTCAATTGGATTAAACTCGATACTACACAGATTCTACTTTGTCTTGTCCATGCTGTAATACGTGGAAGCAACATGTCGAATATATTTGTTGTATGTGGTTTAAATTCCTGGTGGTGTCAGGCCTCAGGGGAATGCGAAATTGTATACGTGTACATTATATCTGACTGTATTGTGTGTTCTTTATTATTTCAGCTTTCGGGTCTGTAATACATGGACACAGGACACGCGGCGCATATATTTTAGTAAATGCGGTGTAAGTGGGAAAAACTAAAAGGAGGAAACTTCACACTAAAATAAAGATTAGGACATTAGAGTTAGTTTAAACATGGGGTTGGAGTTAGGGTTAGTTCTAGGGTTGAAATTAGTGTTTGGGTAGGTACACTACAAAGTAGTTTATATTAAAGTACATTTTATTGTACATTACACTATAACATTGTATAGTATATTACAGTACCAGTACACTGTATGTTACAGTATAGTATAATTAAAGAGTGTATCGTAGATCAAGTGTTTTTTTAAATCTTGGTGGGAATTTTAGTGTTGGTTTATAAAAACACTATTATATCAATTCAAAATAACTTATAAATTTTAATTACCTTTGTTTGTTTACAGGTTTCCATAATTAGTGTCAATGCATTTCATTCTGTCTATTTTAGTTTTGTTTATTTTTCTGTACGTTACCGACTCAAGCAATGAAAACTTTCTTGCTGAAACAAAATTATGTGAAGTGAAAGAAAGTCCTAAAGTAACTGGTGTAGAATCACTCCTTAAGATTCATGGTTCCAACGGCTCAATGGATGCACTAAACTTGTACTACATGTTGAATAATATTTCAAATCTTAAAAATGATGCAGGTTCATATGATCCGCTACTTTCATGCAGCATTGTCGAAACGTTGTCACAAAACGACATCTCGACCAAAAACATAAGTGCAAAAGATATTTCTTTCATATGCCCTTCACTGATTAATATATTAGAGAACACGAATAGAGGAAAAGAGTTATTTATTGAAGATGATGACCCTGCTCCCAGTCGATCTAGTATATGGGGATTCGGAATTCTAGCAGTTACTATAATCAGTCTTTGCTCTTTGGTTGGTATAAGTGTGCTTCCGCTAATGAAGAAAAAAATTTATGACAAAATCTTGCTTTATCTCATATCCCTTGCTGTGGGTACACTCTCTGCCAATGCCATTTTCCAGTTAATTCCGGAAGGATTTGGAATTGACGAGGATCCAATGACAGTTTGGAGGTCCGCTATTATTTTCGGGGGGTTTTACCTTTTCTACTTGACTGACCATATTTTGGAGCGTATTTTTAAAGTCCAGCATGACCATGCAGATACAATTTCCCCTGAGGAAAATACAGGTAAGACCGATACAGATTCAGAAACACGAAGCGTAAAAGACGCATCTAAGAATTCCCTATGCGCTGGTGACGTGAACCGCAGTTCTGGTGACTCTTTATATGCCAGCGCATCAAACGAAAGCGGCAGCACCTTACTAGATGTCCAGAAAATTGTACAAGACGATGCGATAGTGATTCACTGTGAAAGCGGGGTCTTACCACAACGACAATGTTGGATGTTTAGGAATTACAAATCTATTAAAACAGTTGCTTGGATGATAACTATAGCGGATGGCATTCACAACTTTATTGATGGACTGGCTATTGGAGCATCTTTTTCAGTGTCTTTGCTGCAAGGTCTTAGCACCTCAATCGCGATTTTCTGTGAAGAATTTCCGCATGAACTGGGCGATTTTGCTGTACTTCTTAACTCTGGTATGAGCATCAAACAAGCAGCGTTTTACAATTTCGCTTCGGCATGCTGCTGTTACCTCGGTCTTATTGTCGGTATTTTAATCGGTAACGACATGTCCTCTGCCAGGTGGATCTTCGCACTTGCAGGTGGAGTGTTTCTCTATATCTCTCTAGCTGGCATGCTACCAGAGGCAAAGGCTCATTCGATGAACAAAAAGTTAAAAAAACACCCTTGGCTGTGCCTGTTTCTGCAACATGCTGGTATTCTTACAGGCTTCACTGTTATGTTTCTGCTTACTTATTTTAAAGACAAAATATCTGTAGCAGTACCAGCTTGATGGTTCTAGACGTGGACACCTTTATTGTCAAAGTTAGCTAAACGTTATATTGTCAAGCGACAGTCGAAACCTGCCACTAATACACAATACAGTGCAATCGTTATACTAACTCTACGCTGTGTAAAAGGTAATCTGACGAATATCCACTGCGTTTTTCCATCTATAAGTAGAAAAATATCTTATCTTCCAATGTTGTGTAAGTAATTCCTATATCATTAGTGTTGTATTGTGTGTTTTTTAATTTTTTTGTATGTATGCAGTGTATTCATTTTTTTTGAGTGGTTAGAATTATCTGGCAAACATTTATATATTTATATCTGCATGGTTGCTCATAAAATGAAGTACCATAATGTACTGTGCATCACTTTAATACCGTGCTATGTATTTTTTTTATATACACTAGAATGTAAACCGCCATCTTGCCATAATTGAAGTTTTCAGTGAGTATAACGCAGTTACATGCTTGTAAGTGGTGAGCTGGTGAGCAATCTTAATAAAATACATGTTTGTAGAAGGTTCGTATTATTTCTTTAAATTTAACACTGTTTTTTACCAGGCAATCGTGTGGTTTAGAAGAAATATTTATTAGGATAGGATATTCATGTTTATCCCCGTGAATGAAAAACCAAGGGGGTTAACACTCGGGCAATCGTGGAATCTCATCGAACCTACCGTCCGATTATCGGAATTATTGCAATGTATTGTGTATGACGACTCGTCCCTTTAATTTAGGAGAACCCATTAATCCACTGGGTTTTAGGCAGGGCTCGACATACACGCTTGTCCGCCTGTCCGGGACAGGTGATTTATAGCGTGGGACAAGTAAATACTGCGCGGCGCTTGTCCGACGGGACAGGTTAAAAATGCAAACTAAACGCTATTTTCGCTATCCTTCACCGCCGTGTATATCTTCGAGTTCAAACCGTGTTAATCTACCACCGTGCGCGAAAATTCCTACTATTTCGTTGCCCGTTGCTTTTGTTACAATTAGGATTTATTAGCGGTAACTGAGACGAGTTGAAAAGAACTAACACTCGGTCGCAATCTTTGTGCGGCGAATATGATAAAGACCGATAAGCAATCTTCGCATCGGGTCATAATAAAGTTGTAAAATAAAATTAAAATAAACTCCAAAAGCGTGTGAAATAATCACATATCTTTTGTCAACGCACAGACAAACATCTTAAAATAACGCGACTTAATAATTTTCATCGGTAAATTATATTAAAGTTGAACGCGAAGTAAACATGACATCCCAATCCAGGGTTTTCGTCTCTGCTTCAATTGGTTAGGTAATTGAACAATTTTACCTATGGGTTATTAATTCTTAGTATTATTAAATGGTAATTATTACAATTCGAGTGCAACATTAAAAAACGATTTCGAAAGACAGAGTAGCCTATGTTGTTTGTTAATACCAATCTTACGCGCATCTTCATGTAAACCGTAACGAAATAAGAAAGGCGATTCCTGTTTCCATAATAAGCAAGGCCAAAAAGCATCAAATTTTGGGCGAGTAAGAATTCACTCGTGTGTGGAAGCTCACACAAGCAATGCAAGTACACATGGCTCCCAACTGTAGTTTGTATGACGTAACAACTGTTTAAATATAGTATTCTAATTTTGTAGGTCTTGGAGTTGCTAACCGCAGCGTCGCTTTTTTAAAGATTCGTAGCGGTGTTTATTGCTTTGATCGGCGGTTTGACCTAGGGTTACGTTGACCTAGATTCAATACAGGACAACAGACCCACTTCCGCGCGCGTTTTTCCCATGTTCTTCCCATTACTAAGTACTAGCTAGAGAGAACAGTAGGCTAAACATCTGGTTAACCATTTTTTCTTTAATCGGTTAGCCGTTATAAGAATCTAGGTTCTTGCACAGCGTTAGCGATAGTATATTATTACTCGCATGGCGTGCACTACGCGAGTAATCAGGCCAGTATTACTCGCACGGATTTTTGGCCCTGATAAGGAACGACTTTTGAGGGGTGACCTAATCGCTAAATGGTGTGTTAATCACATGGTCTGGAACCTCGGGAATCGGGAAATTAAATTGTGATTTTTTATGGGACAAGTGTAAGCTAAATGGGACAGGTCAACTTGGTACTGAACTTGTCCTACAGGACAAGTGCTCTTAAATCTTTATGTAGAGCCCTGGTTTTAGGCGATGTCCGTTAAGTGACTTGGCCAAAGACAACCGACCAGCTATTTCGAGTGACCAGATTCGAATCTGCAATCCTTCAGCTTAAAGGCGACACACTTAACCAGCTTAATATGTATTTCGTAAATGCAAATTCGTGTGGTATGTTATAAGCCTCTTAATGTCAAATGTCGGTTTAACGGTCGTGGTACGTGTTCATTGAAACCACAGAGGACATTCATAATTCATATTGACATTTTGTATTAATGCGGGCGTGTAATCTAATTTTGTCTTCGTTACCGTACGACTGGTGTCGTAATCAAGTTGCCAAAGTTGACTACGTACACAAGTTCTTCTTCAGATCAGCTTGATACAAATTAACCCTCTCGTGTTAAAACCATTGGGTTAGCAGCAACCTATACTATTCTTGTTATTGTGGAAATCAAGGTTCGGCAACCTTGTCACGAGTTTTTTTATGGCACGCCGCGTATTTTGCAAAAAATCTATACACGAAGCATGTGCAAAGTCAAACTGTACATGCTGCACAAAATCTTATAATGTTATAAAGCATGAAAATCAACAGTCTTAATTACCAAAATAAGTAGTCGAATATGCAAACCATAGATAACAATGGTTTGCTCGCAAAGTGCTTTTATTATGATATATTAAATATTCAATAACACACAGCATTCAAAAGGTTGCCGAATCCTGTAAATATTTGTCATTTAATTCAAAAACTGGAATGTGTCAACTTCAAGAATATGTGGAAACAGAATTAACACTATGTCAACTTAATGTGGGAAAATGTTAAGGCAGAACAGCTGGATCTTCCTAAGCAAACTCAGTTGAATATTAGTACAATCCTTGGTTTTGGTTACAAGATATTAATATCGTGGCACGTGGACGGTTGGCTTATATACCCGGCGAGCGGGATTCTAAACCGATGTATGCCCGAATCGAAACAATTGAAACTATATGTATTGAATTATAATATAATAGGCCTTACAATCTTTTATACCAAATTTCTCGACCCTGTAAAAGTTTTTAGTCGAGCAAATTCGGCCATTTTTATACAGTCATTTAAGACATACGATCTTCGTTAGACTAATGCAACCTTGTTGGCTTATTTCATAAGTTTACTAAAATCAGATATTATCGCTCTTGTTTAGTGAATATTAGAGGACTGAAAACGTGTTTGACAATTGGCACACCAATCCGACCGGTTATTCTTGTGGTTTAGTGCGGCGTCTTTCAGTCGAAATTGCAGGTTTAAAACTGGTCGCTAGCTAGTCGGTTGTGTCACTGGGCAAGGCACTTAACGGACATTGCCTGAACCCAGCGGATTAATGGGTTCTACCAAATTGAAGTAAAGTCTCAATTAGACAACACATTGCAATAGCTCCGGTAACCCGACGGTGGGCGCGAGGTGATCCGACGATTGACCGTGTGTTAACCCCCTTGGTTTTCCCATTCACGGGGATAAACATGAATATTCTATTCGAACCCATGGTGTGTTCGTCAATAAGAAAGTTTTTGTGTAGGCGCGGGTATATATATCGGTTGCGTTCACCATTCGGCCACACGACGGTACGCCGTATGGCTTTTTTACCGCGCTCAGTTTAGAACCTAGTATGAGCTTGTTGCTAAGACTGTTTTTTCTTGTATGTAAGTCTGTAAATGTATCGGTTACGTTAAGCATTTGGCCACACGAACGCACCGTCCGCCGTCTGCTTCATTAGCAAAATGTCTACTCGTGCCCTTTAGCGCCAAACGTGGCGTAGAATCAACTCTATGGTTACGCAGGGACGCGAGATGGATGGATGTTTTATTTTAAAATGCTAGTTTAGGAGTATTTTTTAAATATTGTTTTAAAGTGCTGGTTAAGAAGCGTTTTTGAATAGCTTCCCAATATCATAATGGGTAACACGGCCAATTTTGATTCACTTATTGGAACTTAAAAGTCGAACAATAAAAATGAATTAAATTTAATTAATTGAAAATTTTGTGATTAACAGATTAAAAGCAATGGTGTATGCAACATGAAAGTCTATTTTTTTTCTACTTTTAACATCACTTTATTAAATAGGTGAATATAGCATAACAAATACTTTGATTATATTGTTAAGGTACGATATTGGCTTATACACCAGTAACCAGGCCAGTTATGACTGTTTATTAGTCTGGAAAGCATGATTAAGGCGAATTTTTTGGAATTAAAACACAACGGGTTAGATTTGTGGCTAGGATTTTGATGGAATATAATAAAGTTTGCAACCTGTCTGGTATGACCACTTACCTAATAACAAAATATGCAATGACATAAAAACATTTTATTATCATATCAACAGATTGTTTTAAAATGTAAAAAAATGCCTCACAGTCAATCTGCTGTCTCCAAAGTTCAAATCCTGTTACAAAAATGGGACAAAGGTTCTGCTTTGGTTCGTGGCGAAATTTTGGTAAATTTTTTAAAAAACAGTGTCGGTAAAACTGGACCAGAACTAGAGCAAGAATTTGGACAAGCAGCGAGCTTGTTCCTTACTCGACTAACAGCATGGCTTAGGTTAACATATATGATGGGTAACTGCATTAATTTGCAGTTGAAAACTCTTCATGTGTTTCTTACAGCTACAAGCGGGTGAGTCAGAATTTTATAAACGATGTATTGTTTTGCCCAAGTAAAAAATACATTTTTAGAATATCTACATGACACTGTGTAATAGTTTGATTTACGTAACTGTGGGCATGACAATTCCCATGATACCAATTTAGAAAACATGGCTTACAAGATATAAATAAATTAACTTTTCACACACTGTAATATCTTTATCTGCTGGTAATATGAGATGTTAAACGATACCTGTGGATAATGCTTTGCATTTTAGTTTCTCATGAGAATATAAGAAATCAATCTTCCATTTATCGCTTACCGGTAGTATAATAACTCAATCTTTGCTGTGAGCATAAGGTGTCCTATGATTTCTCGCTTCCCAATCAGCGAAGATATCTACTCACGGGATAGGATATTCATGTTTATTCCTGTAAATGGGAAACGTTAACACACAGAGGAATCATGCCCACTAGTAGGTTACCGGAGCTATTTCAGTGTATTGTGTATCATTGACTAGTTGCTACAATTTGGTAGAACCCATGGCACTATGTAATAGTTTGATTTGCGTAACTGTAGAACCCACTGTCATGTCCACAGACATCACTTCATGGCAGAGTTCATTGAAGTTGGGGGGGTTCTAACTTTGCTGGAAATTACCGGCCTCAAACAGTCAACTGAATCAGATAAATGTGATGCTTTAAAACTTCTCATTGTTATTGCAAGTGCTGGAAGGCAGTACAAGGAACTGATTTGTGAAAGTTATGGTGAGTGTTTTGTGAACTAATTATTTTTATAAACGGTGGTTTTTTCAAAGGTTTCTTCTGTTTTCTGGATCTAGAGTAACTGGATCCTTATGACCGTATATATTATATTTAATATAAGTACAGTTCTTTACTAACCATTTCATATTATGGTAGACTGAGACTTGAAATGGTGTTTTAAGTATTTTGTTTTAAGCGTTTTTTTATCATAAGTGTCACTTAATTAATCTGATGCGCATGTTTTTCATTGATTGTTGATTACAGCTAGTTTAAATTCAGTTCCTTACTTTACAGTTGCCTTTACTTTTCTAAAGTACCCTTTTCTTTTGTCAGTTTATTAAATTACTTTTTTGGGTATGTTACAGCGGCAAGTTAAATTATAAGTTTCTTTAAACTTTAATAAAGTTAAATTCAGTTCCTGACCAAATGCAAGGCACTTTTATCAGGTTTGGATTATCAAGTTAATAGGCTATACAGTGGTGGGAAAACATGGTTGACATTTTAACACCAATATTTCAAATACTAGCTTGCAGTTAGGTTAGAAATTGCAGTATGTTGTATAAGATGTACACATGCTTTGAACCACTGGGTTGAAGCTTTTTATACTGCATGTTTTATTATCATTTATAGTGATTGTTTATTTTATTGGGCTTTACGGAGTAAAAGTAGTTATCGTTTTTTATATACAGGTATTCGATCTGTAGCTGAATGCTTAGCCAAGTCAAAGTCAGAAGACACGCAGGATCACTGTAGAATCTTGCTACAGGTCCTAGTTTTAAAAGAACTATATGATAATTATGTTAAAATACAAGAATGTATGTGTGTGTTGGGTATGATTAAGACATTCCCTCAATTTAGTAGAACCCATAATTTCACTAGGTTCAGTCAATGTCTGTTAAGTTCCTTGCCCAAGGACACAACAGCTTACTAGTGACCAGTTTCGAACCTGCAATCCTTCGGATGAAAGGTGACGCACTAAACTACCAAGCTACTCGGTCAGAGGTCATCAGATTCTCGTTTACATAATAGGATTTTCCATTGCACATATGAAACTAGAGAAATCCCATTGTAGAATTTTGCAAAACTTTTAGCGGATCGAATTACATATCTCTACCAATCCGCAGTTACTGGCACAAGGCAATCCAAAATACGGGATCCAGGTTTACAAAGGACTTATTGCTCTTCTGCCTTCCACATCACCCAAGGCACAACAAATGGCATTGCAGAATTTGAGGTTTCTGTTATACGTTTTTTCTTTTTTTATCATTCTATTTTTAAGCATTCACTGAACTGGTTAGCTCATACGGGTAATACATGTTAGTGCGAGATCATCAGACTCTTGTTGAATGAAAAATTTAAAAACTTTTTTGAATTAAATTTGTAAGTCCGACAGATAAGTCTGGTGGTTTACTTCTTCGCCTTTCAGCCGAAGGGTTACAGGTCCGAAACTGTTCGCTAGCTAGTTGGTTGTCTTCTTGGGCAAGGCACTTAATGGACATTGCCTGAATCCAGCAGATTAATGGGTTTTACTATTACATGTGAATCATACACAACACACTGCAACAGCCCCGGTAACCCGACGGTGGGCGTGAGGTGATCTGTTGATTGCACATGTGTTAACCACATTGGTTTTCCCATTCACGGGGATAAAAATGAATATCTTATCGTTATCCGCTGCTTTGTCCGTTAAAGTACCTTGCCCAAGAAGACAACCGACTAGCTAGCGACCACTTTCGCATCTGCAACCTTTCAGCTGAAAGGCATAACCCACCAGACTTATCTGTCAGAGTCAGACTAATCTGTTGGAATTACTGTTAAAAAGTTCCTCACACCCTTACGCTATATTTTAATAATTACGCAGGATCGTGCAGCCGATAGTAAAAAGTGCAAGCACCAGTTTAGTGGAACCCCTACTTAATTTACTCGCTACAGTTCACTTGGAAGTACAGTATGAAGGTTCGATTAAATATAACACTTTGTTTGAACTTGTTAGTGTATTTAAACATACTCATAGTTTACATATATGTCTTATATGCTAAGCAATAGCCATCTATTAAGGGATTTTATTATATTGGCCTTATTGACCATCGGGCTCTCATAAAAACTTCCAAATTTGCAACATAAATAAGTAATTACAGTTTTTTAAATAATTTTAAGTTTTTAATTATCTTTTAAATTAGGATTGAACATTTGCTTAATTTGTTTACCTTTTGAGAATTTAGGTTGTGATAAATTCTCTCTACAGAACATCGTTAGTTAAATTTTACAAACATTTAGGGATTCTTGACTGCTTCCACCAAAGCAGTTGTCAAAGACGTTTTAGGGTAAAACCACTGGTACAGACCATTAATGATTCACACGTTCCTTCAATTTGGTAAGATCCCATTAATTCGCTGAGTTCAAGCAAGGTCCGTAAATCACACAAGGACACAACTGACAAGTTAGCGGCCAGTTTCGTATCTGCAACCCTTCGGTTGAAACATATTGCACTAAACCGCCAGACTAACCGGTGAGACAAAGTTGTTGATTAGTTGAAGTAAGAGCTTTAATATACGACACATCACAAAACCCTCAAGTACGAATGTGGGCATGTGTCGAATACGTTTCTACGCTTTGCATTTTTTCCAAAAAATTAACCACATTTTGGTTGATGGGTCAACGTGGTGATACCAGCCGGACATTATTGCTGTAATAATAAATCTATTATTGATCTAACAATGGCCATTCACCTTAGCAATTGAGTTTGTGAGAGAACTGATGGATTATGATATCGAAGTCCAACTGTTGGAAGGGTTGGTTCGGGCATTGCACCCCACCAGAGAAGAAATGCTGAGGAATCAACCGAAACTTGCAGGTTTGTGTTTGGAGTTGTTAAGTGTTCGAATCCTAATTTCGTGTTCGAATCCCACCCAAAAATAAAAAAAGAATTATCTAGCCGAATAGCTTAGTGGGTTGTGCGTCGTCTTTGAAACAGTATGAAACTGGTTGCTAGTCGGTTGGTTGTCTTCTTGAGCACTTAGCGGACATTGCCCGAGCCCAAATTCAACACATTGGAATAGTTCCAGAAATCCAAAGCTGAGCACAAGGTAATTTGACGATTTCTCGTGGGGAATAAAAATAAGTATCCTATCCTATCCTACAGATCGTTTACAATACAGGATAGGCGGATAGGATAGCATATTCATGTTTATCCCCATGAAAGGGGCGTTAACACACGGGCAATCTTCAAATCACCTCGCGCCCAACGTCAGGTTACCGGAGCTATTGCAGTGTGCTGTTTGGATGATTCAGACTTTTCTTCAGTTTAGTAGAACACTTTAATCCGCTTGGCTCAGGCATATATTACCGAAAGGTGAAAAGTACACTGAAAGTGTTGAAGCTTTCCATGTATGCTTTATATAAGTTATAAATTTAAATATTGTTCTCTACAGAGGCGCTAGACGGCGCCCCACCGCTAAGTGGACCATTGCCGGCGTTTATAAAGCAGGCAGCTGCCGCTAAAACGATCGGGATTTTATCACGCGACACGTCAAGCATCGCTGAGCAGCTACTGCGCATGCGCGTGATCCAACAGCTTATGTACGCAATGGGGAATGTGGATTACGCGGATAGCCAGAGACAAGCGGCTCTGACATTAGAGGTTCGATATATATGATACACACAACACACAGAGGCATTTACACACGGCCAAAATCGGATTATTCGTGATTGAAAACCCACGATTTATTAGCGTGTGTATTTCTCACTGCTTTCTATTCTTGTACAACTTTAGAATCTTCTGATTGTCAGCATTATACGTAAAGTGTATTGTTTAAGCGTATACGAAACTAGGAAATGGCGAGTTCCAAAATTTACTTATGGGCTTTTGCAAAATTTTATGGCCATTCGTAGAATAGAATGGTATATTTATGTTTCCCAAGTAAATATGAAAACTCAAAGGGTTATCACACGAGCAATCTTCAGATTTCCAATTGCCGAAAGCGGGTGTCTAAACGTGTTTTAATGACTTCTGCATTTTTTCATTCTTAGGAGAAACACTGGTATCCTGTTTAATACTAGTTGTTTATTTTATTTCTAGGAAGAAAAACGAAAAATAAGGCTAAACCGCATTCATTAAAGCATGCCTAGAAAAATTCTGGCATTGGTCGTTGAGCTGACAATGCCCTCTGTGTTGCCAGACACGGTATTATGAAGTAACAATGGGTCGATTATTTTTACATAATCGACGATTTATTTTCAGTAATTTTTAGCGATAAAATTGACCAACAATCACAAAGGCGCCTTCAACACTTGCCAATGCCGTTGTGTTGTTTATAATGGATTATATCCGGAACGTCTAATGCATTTGTGATGATCTAAAATTCTAAAATGTCTAAAATTAAACGAAGCAAAGATTATGCTTTAAACCACCAGACAATTGCATTTGTAAATGGTATTATTGGTACACATTTTGGCTACACGTTCCAAACGCATTGAATAATGTAGTATAATTAGTTCTAAAACGATTATGCTCCAAACCACCGGACAATTGCATGTAAAAATGGTGTTGGTACATACTTTGCCTAAACGTTCCAAACGCATAGAAACGATAATACGCACTAATATAATATAATTAGTGCTTATGGTCACCACGGTCAAGTATAACCATAACTGTACATTCCGCACAGTACCTGGTTCGTATCTTTCCGTCAGTGAACGAGGCAGTGAAGCAAGCGATGGGCGAGGAACTCTATGAATTGTTTATGGTTTGTATTGTTTTTTATTGGCGTTAAATATGGTTGATATTTGTAAGTTGAAAAGTTGAGTTAGTATACTGGTATTGTCTGCCTAGTAGCCTCAAAAACAAGCGGAAAAAGTTCTTTAAAACGAATTTGACATTACCAAACACATTTAGACACGTTTTCCTTAAACCGGATTTTACTGATTTAATTTGCTTATTACCGGGCGTGTCAAAATAAACATTTAGATGAACGAGCGATAACCTTCTATCAGATAATCTACAGCGATACTTACAGACATTTTAACACGGGCTTATTGATACGCTTCGAAACGTCGAAGTCATAAAGTTCGTTCAAAATAGATAATGTTTTTGTTTTCGGTATGTATATTGCAGTGTGGTTTCAAAACATTAGTTCAGAAAATAGCTACCATACACCACAAAACAAAACCACAGTGAAATTACCCAGTTGAAAACAACAATACCTCAATTGTTTGCTTTGGTTATGGCGTAACAGCCAGGCTTCTTGCTAATCAATCATCGTTAAACCACGACAGAATAACGCAGAGAACTTGTACATGAGCCTGAACGCTGTACAGGCCGACGTTTTGGTTTCAAACAAAGTTTCTTCATCTACAGCAGGTACTTATTGCTTTTATTTATAGCCCAGTTGTTGTTATGGCAAAATAATTACAACTTTATTTCGGTTAATGTTTATGATGAGAATTAAGTTCTTGCCTCGTTAAAGTGTTGTAAACAACAATTTTACGTTTCAGCTGCCTGAAAGCACCTGCGGAACAGCTATTATTTCGTCATTATACAACATTTTTTTACTGCAAATTGCTTTTAACGCCAAATAAATCAGTGCGCTCTATATGACCACATTTGTTTTCTTAAGATTGGCATTAGAGTAAGGGCGTGGGGCGTTTCTGATTCCAAATTTGATTTCGTTATAATCCAGCATCAAATTCCTTCTCGGAAAAATCACAGTAACCATTTTAAAGCATAATTTATGTGCTTTCCACATTTCTGACGTAACAGACTATTATCTGTGACATCCTTTGACAAAACAATACACATTCCACGTGACAATGCCGTTTATTCGAGAATCGCTTGAATGAGTTTATCAACAGACTGGTATTTTCAGGCCAGACCACAATACCAAATTTGGTTGCGCACAATAGATTTGATCGACGTGTTTAATGTTTACGGTGACGAATTTTAAGAGTGTGTTATTGGAAGTCGATCTGTTATTTCGAGATGGATATTCGAGATAAATATTTTCTGATGTTACAATTTCAGATAAACAGTATTTTTCAAAATAGAAATCTTACAAAGATGTTGCTAATAATACATAGTCTGAACCATGTTGGAAAATTAGAAGAAAAAAAATGAATTTATTTAGTTAAACACACGAGTATATATAAATACTTTTTTACGGTCTTAGCTACGGTTCGGCTCCTGCTGTCAATAAAGCCGAGGGACGTTTTAGTGAAAGAGAAAACGGCTTAGTGGCTTAGGTGCTTCACGGTTTGTCAACTCGTCCGTGCAGTCATGTGTTAATGGAATACCAGGTTTTAAAGTTCGTCGGTTTTATGTAAATTAGACTATGTGTTTGTGATTTTAGAAACGAATCCCAATATTTTGAAAGAGCTAGACGGCCACTGTGCTTAAAAAGTTTTTTTAATCCACAAGAATTTGGAAAGAGGCGCAAACGGACAGGCGGCTTTCTTATCAAGCATGATGTGTACTAAAATACTTCATGTCCTCGGAATGGTGGCGCGGTTATCAATGTTAGTATGTCTGTGCATGACAAAACACGTATTGGATTAACAACCAAACGTAAGATATGCGTATAGAGGTATTCAACGTCCCCGGGCGCTCTGCGATATATATAAGTCGTGCATACGTGACCTAGTTACTGAGCTAAATTGTTACTTCGGTAACGTGTAATCGATTTAACAGGCGAGCCACGATTTAATCCCATTTATACAAGCTGCAATCGTTGCTGCAGTAGCATGCCTATGTATGAATTAATTCGGAAATGTCACTTGGTACTGCTGTAACCCCAAGAATTGATTTAGGATGCTGATATAACCGCAGCCAATGGCTTTTGGCAATTTCGTTTGCTGATTCCAATAGAAAAGTTCCTTTAAAAGTTGAGCACCCAGTAGACAGCCCAGCAGGAAAGCGTGCTTGTGGACGGCATAGCTTTATTCACATCTAAAAAACTTAAAGGCCAGGGATATATAGGGGTTAAGTGTTTAATTTCACGAGGTCTGATTCATTTTGTACGGTTCACTATTGCGCGCGCTAAATAAAGAAGTGCGGTGATGAAGGGTTGCCGGGTTAAGTTGGTCGGTTTACTCCACAATGTAACTCAACACGAAGCGAGCAAAGGAAAATAAACTTAATGGGCATGCAGTAGAATATGAGGCATACGGTTATATAGTTGTTTAAATATGACTTGCTGATGGGTCATTGCGCTAAAGAGTAAAATTCTAGATTAACTAATAATTTGTTAAACGCCGTGGAGTTACTAACTATATAGCTGCATGTAAGATTCGTTATATTTATGCATGATATGAATATACATGATATCTTTTGTAGCTACATTGTCGTTGACAAGCAAGTAGAGTATATCTTTAAACAAGAATACAATATATTGGAAGGCATAACAATGGTAACAATTGTAGCAGAAGCACTATTTATATATATATATATAGGCATATTTTTAAAAGAGCGAATTCTATATGTATTTCATGGTTGTTATTTATTTATACCTATACAAGTTATTCTAGTCTCCGGTTACCAGTCTGTGATCTTAGGTGGTATTTGGTAATTTATAATTAGTGAGCTTGTCAGCGACGTGAGGGGTGTTAAACGTACTTGGGGTCTCTTATAGTTTGTGAATAGCCATTACTGGATTTAAATCAACTTATACTTCCGTGTAGGTTACCTGTATGGCAAATTTTAACTAGTTTTTTTTATATATATAAGCATAACTGTAGATCTATAATAGATAGGAATAGGATATACTCAATGTTGAAACAATATCTGTTAAATACTATCCAATTTTTTTTTCTAGACTTAATAATGGAATTATATTTTATCTGGCAAACGCGATTGTTTACGATTTGCCTCGTATTTGTGATATGTACGTTCACACGTGTCGAATGCGGACCAGTGCGGAATTATACACGGCCGGCGAGCACAATGCGAACAAGATATAGACTCCATTCGTCGGTTTTGAACGGCCGCAACCGATCTATATCACTAGAAGAACTGCAATACCTCACAAGTAAAACGTCTCAACACTTAAAGTTCGGGCACCAGAAAATCGCTGGTGCCCTGGCTGCAATTTCATCGCGTCCGAATCAGATGACTCAGTTTCGGAACTGTTCGGATGGAGATCGGGTTTTTTCGGTTGGAGATTACTTCACAAGGGTGTCGGATCCGTGTGAGCGGTGCTTGTGTTCAACTACTGGCCCGCAGTGTTCGACCACAAGGTGTCCTGATCTTTCGGAGAGCTGCATCGAAGTAACAAGACAACCCGATCAGTGTTGTGTGCAATGTATAAGGGAAGGATGCGACTTCAATAACAGAACATACCACGTCGGGGAATACTTTAACGTAAGTCAGATGTTACCTTTAAACATGTGCATGTAAATCTTACTCTCATATATGGTTTAAATTTTGAACCATAAGACATGAAAAATGCGTATATTCCGAACAAATGAGCAATAGGATTTTCATGTTTTATATCCTTCTATAGGAAAACGTAATGCGGTGTACACTGACAATTGTCAGATTACCCTTCGGCATTCATCGTGTGTTGCAACGTGTTGTGTGTGATTGTAAAGCCCATTAACCCACTAATTTTGGCGATGTCTGCTAAGTGTCTTGCCCAGGGACACATTCAACCAGCTAACGGCTGGCTTCGAGCCTGCCAACCAGTTGTGTATAACCAAGGCACTCGGAACAGGTTGTATTAAAAGTACAGTTGCGTTAAAATTATAATAGAAAAGTTGAATATCCGTGAATAAATATGAAATTGGCCCTAACATCCAAATATCGATAAAATGTAACGCACATGATTATCACGTGTAAAGTTAAACGAAAATATGCAGATTATCCGATAATTAAGGTTTCTTATAAAAACGGTTTTCCTAGTCATATACAAATACAATACAACGTAACCAGACTACACACATGGGTTAATCTGACGATTATTCCACATACACGGATAACCATGATCATAAATCGGCTTACTCCCATCCAGTCGGTCTAATTTTTGAATCATTCGTGACTGCCCAATTAAGATTTACACAAAACGCATTTTCTTTTTTAAACCTTAGCAAAGTGTACCATCGCATCACGCTTAAATCAAAAGCGAATGTCAGAGGGTTTCTTTCAAAGATAATAACTACGTCACCGGTATCATAATAGTTGATGTAAAGGTTTTCGCAATCAGAACATTGTTTTAACTCGCACTGAAACAGAAAGTTGTTTTAACTCACGTTGAAACGCGAATCAAATAATTGTTTTGCTCCCTAAAAATGTTGGGTCTGTCCATACCACTACTGCAGACCACACTCTTACTAAATAAGCTAAGTGGCTTGACAATGAAATTCTGGAACGGTTTCGTGGCCGAGTCCGCTGACTGATATGCAAATTGCTTTTGAAATCCCATGGTCAAAAATTTTTAACACGGACTTGGTATTCGACCAAATAGCTTGGAGATTTAGTGGAGGTCAAAAGTTTGAATAATGGTAACTTGTAACTAGCTAGTTTGTTGTATCCTCGGGCAAAGCAGAAATTGACACAAATGACTTCCCAGAGGCAGGATTCAATCCAGCCATCTCTCAAAGTCCTTATA
>CH002687.1:55146-103372 GCA_000149265.1 Ciona savignyi
TGGTGGGGTAAAAGTGGTTGTTGATGGGGTGACATTTGGTAAATGGGGTAACATTGGGTGTGCAGAGTTAAAACAGACTAAAATTGGTTAATGGGGGTAACAGTGGGTGAATGGGGTAACATTGTGCAGGGTTTAAATGGACAAAAGTAGGTTAAAATTGGTAAATACAGCATTTTGCTGATACAAATTAAATTTGTAGGGGGTAGCGTCAGTTGCTTGGTGACACACCAGGAACCAGAATGAAAGCCTAAAATGTTTATTACAACACAAGTAAATTACTTTAGGAATATAAATGTGGCAAAAATTGCTCAATGGATCAGATGAAAGGATGGCTATTAAACATGACAAAAATCAATATATAAATTATAATTTAATAATTACAATTCTTTGGAAAACATAGAACTGTTATCAATCCCACCTTCTCTGGGCCTGGCCAGTTGGGTTCAAGTTCATTTTTGAAGAGTGACCTACGTAGCATCCAACCTAAGCCTGGCATCGATTCGACCCGGTACAGCAAGCTAGGATCCTCACTTGAATGGCGGTAGCCCTGATGGAAGGAGGTTATACAGGATATGACAACAGGATAGAGCTGTTTAAGTGTGCAAAAGCGATACTTTAATATCTTGCAGCGGCTGCATCCTAGCATTGCTTTAACACAATGCTGCTGAAACTAAAAAAAGTATTTTCACTCATGGACGGTTTAAAATTGAAAAAAACAGGTTACCAGATCGGTGACGTAATATTGAAACAAACTTACACAACTGTTTCAGAGAGCACTTTGGAACCAAGGCTTTTTTTATTTTATCAAGTCAATTAAATTAACTAAAACAAGTAAAAGTTTTTTTATTTTATCAAGTCAATTAATTAACTAAAACAAGTAACCTATCCGCCAATAAATTGTTAAGCAACAGATTAAAGGACACATCCTACCAAGCTCAAGCATTAAATTTTTTACGAGTTGGCTGTTTTAGACCTTCTATAAACTTGTTAATTTTGCCAGGGGTGCACAAGTGTAGAATTCATTTGAAGTGTGCATGTTAATATGTTTAATTATTGATTATTATTTATGGTAGTGGTTTAAGTCACTTTCCGCAGAATTTACTTTCTAGCGATATTTTGACAGTAAAACTTGCACCATGACTTCTGTCACTTTACACTTGATTACTATAGATACAATTTGGACAACTTGCGGTTATATTATACTCATGGCAGTCCTAAATACCCGCCTGTACTTCAGGGCCAAGAATCCATTATTTCCTATACGCTAGTTGAATAGAAAAAGGTCGTGGTAAACAATAATTGTTTTTTTTAATTTGCAAGAGTAAATTCTTACTCACATGGCGTGCGTCAGGCGAGTGTTACTTGTTTTACTCGCGCAGATTTTTGGTCCCTGATACTTACACCTATATCACAATCGAGAATGGTTAAACCACAGACAGAATTCTATCCATTTCCAATGTAAAGACACTTACACGAATAAATCACAATTTAAAATTTAGGAATCACTGATCACATTGAACCCTGCTAAGCAATCCAAAATGGATTAAGATATTAAGAAACAACTGTTTTTTTTGCATTGGACAACACAATCTACCTGGTCGTTCCATGCAGACAAGCAATAGATGGATTCATCAGATTCGAACACTGGGAGCAGTTGGTTGAAATAGCTGGGGAAGTTAAAAGTTATTGTAGCCGTAAAATGATCACTTATTATTCTCAGTGATATAAGGTGTTGGATGGAGAACTGGAAGTTTACGGCAAAGATTCGAAGATCTTTGAATAAAAACCAGAGAAATATCTCTATTATATTCAACACACTGCAATAGGTTAGACGCCTTAAACAAAGGCATTTGGTAACTGTATTCTGTCGATTGCTCATGTTTTAAAATCCCCTTTATTCTTGCTTAATGTGAGTTTTTCAAATTATAATATTTTTGTTCGAATTTTCTATTCGTAGTGACAAACAAATATATTTAAGGAAAACACTAGGGATTACGTAATTAAGACTAAAGTAACAAAAGTAAAAATTAAAAAAAAAAAATATTTCTGCACATTTTGCCCAACCTGAAAAAATCTGGAGCTATGTCCAAATCCTCTTCGATTATTATCGCGTAATCTGAGTCTGGGTTCAACTCAAATATGGCCGACAAACTTGATTTGTAATGTTGGGATATCCGTGCAGCTTTAACCCCGGCTGGGGTGTGGTAAATCCCCCTTACCCCGAGTAAACGAGCCACCTCCATGGTTTCCTAAGTTTGGTAGTGGGGAATTTAAAAAAAAATTGTTTTTGTCAAATATTTTACAAAGCAATAATAGTGATCCATGCTAGAAGATACATTTCTTTTCTAAACAAATGGAGAAAACAACAGACACATGGAATTTTCTGTTTTACTGTGAAATAAGATTTATTAAAAATAAACAATTTTTATTAATAAAACTTACAACAAAATGTCCATCAATAAAAACAATAATTTTGTCTTTATTTACTCCGTCTGCATTTAGTAGAGTCATCAGCATTCTGTAGATAAAGTGTTTAGTTTAATTTTGGTCCACTGATGCAAAAAAAGCACATACAAAGTAATGAATAATGGTTAAAACACATTGTGTTTAAAAAAGACAAAAAATAAAGCAATAATAGACAAAGTCATTTAACCAAAGCAAAAACATTGAAATAATTCAGATAATTATGCATTGTAAGAAATGTGAAGAAAAAAACCATTACAATCCAATATTGGACTCACTTAAAGAAATAAATTGTTTTATGGATACAGAATTGTTTTTAAATACATATTCATCCGACAGGTCCAGGAGCCAATGGTAATTTTAGTTAACTTAAGAATTTTAACATTCTTATGTTTTTTTTTAAATGCAGTTTTGCTGTTTTTTGATAATTTGTTTATAATCTTCAATATAAATCGTGAAAAAAAAACAGATTTTAAAAAGAACTTTTTATCGTGTTATTTTATGAAAAACAGAATCGTAAAAACAAAGAAATACAGCCAATTAAAAATTATTATACTAAAATCATTAAAAATCATAAAGTTGACCTGTATAAATATTGAGGCCTGTTGCTTGCAATAACAGCGACTGGGACGTCGTGTATCCGGTTGTTTGGAATATTTCTCGCCTGTATGTAAAGGTCATGAGGTCGATCACATCTACACAAGCCTCCGTAGCCTTCGTATTTGGAGCAGAAGTTTCTACGGCGATCGTTCTCCTCCTTAGATGCTATCCACTCGCATGTCGAGTAATCTAGAATTAATGATTTTGAGTTGAAAGTCAAAATGAGTTTTTTTGTTCAGAACACAGTTGAAGACTATTTATTTTGATGCACCGATTGATAAGACACTTATACAGGGCAAAAAACAAGTAAAAATTTACTTGCATGTGGAAGCTCACGCAAGTAACAGAAGTAAATCTTTTAACAAAATAAAATTAAAATAGGTTATAAAACGTGGTATAAAACAAGCCATATGTAAAAGAAAAACAGTCATAATGACAATAGTTTGTTTTTTATTTCACTATAGGCCTGTTAAATAAAAAACAGTCGCAGTAAACGTTAATTAGTTTTTTATTTGCAAGAGTAAATTCTTACTACCACGCTCACGCAAGTGTTACTCGTAAATGTTACTTGTGCGGATTTTTGGCCCTGCTTATACCTTTCTCACAATTGTCACATTGAAGGCAACATTTGGAATTGGTTTGTTTATCACATTGGTCTTTTTATTGCTATTAACATGTAGTTTAATAATTTTCACTGAATATAAAAATAACTTTTTATGTTTTTTTTATAAGCTCCATCAACTCTCACTGTTATTTCCTTTTTTTAACATTGATGATTTAATCACAAATGTTTGTATTTTGCACGTAAAATGAGAAAAACAAACGATTTCATTTCTAAACAAAACAGCCAACTTCACCTGTTAGCTGTTGAGGTTGTATTTGAGACTCAACCACAGAAGGTTCAGCCCACTTGTTAACATCTGGTGTTTTTCTTATAGTTTCATCGATTAATCTTCCTGTGGTAAATTTGATATTTTTGACTTGATTGAGTTTTGTACCTTAAAATGCTAAGAACGAATGTCAAATTTTTTTTTAATATACAATTATTTCTTTAAAGATTTCCAAGGAAATTTTTTAAGGTACATTTTTGAAGGTAATACAAGAAGAATCTTATAAACTATCATTTAATAAAAAAAATTGTTTATCATTTTCACAATATTTATCATAATAAATAAATAATATTTATTCATAATATTTATCATATTAAATAAAAGTTATAAATAAATTTATCATTTTTATAAGTTATGAATACAGAAGTTGGTATGGTAGATATGTTAATAAAAATAAGTGTTTAAATTTTAAATGTACGAAGAAAAAAATGGGAGCTTAAAATTTATAAAAGGACTTTAAGGAGATTATTTTGTGTCCATGAAAATGAGGGGTTAAACTAGAGTAGAAAATATTTCTAGGTAGAAATATTTCACGCAACTTTGCTAACAAGAAAAACAAATATTCATAACAACGCAGTCAGTCAACTTAGACACATCACCAACGTAATCCTATGCAAATTAGGTATCCATTAACATACAAGTGTGGATAAGCATGCAAATACCAATATTTGTTCATGTCTGTTACCAATATGCTCGAAAAGTAATGGTTATTTCTTATTTGGAAAACATTTTAGCTGAAACAATCGCATTATTTATTAGTCATGCTATATATTGTCAAAATGCATAAATTCGAATTACTAATTCAATAAATTCTAATAACTTATGGGAGCAAAAGCAGTACTTGCCATTTCACCAAGTTACCAAATAGAATATTCAGATAAATTAAACTTAATATTTCATTTTAAATTAATCTAAATAAAGTTAAACTGTTGAAAGTAATAACTGCAATGTGCAATATTAAAGTTATAAGGTCATTTGTCTTATAATTCAATCCAACATTTCACTGTCTAGAATTTCATTTTCTAACAAGCAAGTGTTCTTTAATTTAATAAATAATCATGTATCATCACAACAAACATAATATTATAACTTTATACTGCGTTTTAACACAATATATTATTACGAGGCAACGCTCACCATTATTATAACACAACATGACCCATGTTCCCCTCCAGCCAAGGCTTCCAATTAAATTGCTCCCCAGTGTTTCCAAATGTATTTTTGCTTTTCGCCCCAAGTTCAGTGATGCCTCATCCTGAAAAACAGTCATTTTGTAAAAAACTTGATGTGGGTAATAGAATCTTCAGCAAAAATAACTAAATAACTTGCATATTATGCGATTTTCTAGGTATAAAGAATTTTAGATGCGATTATACAGGTGTAAGGCAATCACGAGTGAAAAATGTAGTATTGACTATAAAACACAGGGTAGCGATAATTTGGAGTAAATTTCTGCTTAAAACAACTTACGAAACTAATAATCAACCAATCAATGTACACATATTGCACAGACGGTTCAGTTTTGAACTTTTAGTAGAGCAACAAATTTACGCAAATAGCTGCAAAGCATGCATTTTCACTCTTTTAATAGGATATTTGTGTTTATTTCTGAAAATGGAAAATCGCAGGTGTTAATTCGCCAGGGCTCTAAGAATCGGCCAACAAGCGTAGCTACAATCAATTAATTGGCATAAAATGCATTTTGGGTTGACTTAATTAATTGATACCAAATTAAGCAAAAGCTATAATTGATTGCCGACCAAATCAATACAACCATCTGGATCATGTGTAATTTAACCAATGTTTGGAACACATCGATTTTATTGTATTGTAAGATATTTAAGGTTTAGTGCGTGGTGGCATTGGGCAAGGCACATAATGGTTATTGCCTGAACCCAGTGAAATAATGGGTTCTACCAAATTAAATGAACATGTTATAATCATACACAACAAACTGCAATAGCTCTGGTAACCCGACGGTGGGCGCGAGGTGATCTGACGATAGCTCGTGTGTTAACCCCCTTGGTTTTCCGATTCACAGAGATTTAAACTAAAGACTAAGCAAAATAACAACACAATATTAAGTAGTTTTGAACTATTGGGGCATTAGGCTGTTTAAACTATGAAATCACTAGAATCTTAAAAAAGAGCAAAATGGAAAGAGATCAAAAAGAATAAAACTTGTCAAAATTTTTGAAATAAAATTCACAGGGCTAACACAAATAAAAAACTACGGTACTTTCTATTATGGTTTTGTTGGATTTCTACAAAAATATATACGGGGATTTTTTTTTTAGACAAACAACAGTGTTTTTTTTCCAGTACGGATGAGGCAGTTACCTTGACAGCAAAAGCAAGCAATCTGTGTTCATCATCGATGGACTTTAAATACTGAATCATCAGTTCATCTTGGCCTTGTACAAATGTATCGAATATTTCATTGTTGATTATCTGGCCCTGAGAAAAGTAAATAACAGAAAAAATAGAACCGTTTTATATTAATTTATAACTTTGTTGGGAGTCATAGATTTAACAAACAAAACTACTGGAATCAGTTATTGGACAGAACTAAAGTTTACTGGAATTTGTAATTGAACAAAAATAAAGTTAACTGGAATCAGTAATTTGACAGAAATAAAGTTAACTGAAATTAGTAATTGGAAATATATAGAGTTAACTAGAATCAGTAATGGACATAAATAAAATTAACTGGAATCAGTAATTAGATATAAATAAATTAGAGAACCTGACACACTAGCAAGGCCAATACTTACTGTCGCCTGGTTAAGAACAAACACATGGATTCCCCTTCCTTCATTTGACTGGTGATCATCGTTAACGATCTTGTTGTTTATTTTTAATTCGACCATTTCTTTGCTTGATGTTACCTTCATTGAGATCGTATTGGTTAGCACTTACATCATGTCATGTATACAAATGGAGAAATGAATACGTATATTAAGAACTTTACTAATAATACAAAGTGTACAATGTGAGCTGTAGATTGTCCGATTTAAGGCCATAAAATCCATCAAATTTCGGGCAAGTAAGAATTTACTTGCGTGTGGAAGCTCATGTGAGTAACTTAAGTAAATCTTCTACGCGAGTAACGGAAGTGATTATAGACTCTAGTATTTCGGACGTGCCATATGTATACCGGTACTAAAAATGGTCGTAGTAAACTTTAATTATTTTTTTATGTGCAAGATTAAATTCTTACTCCCACGGTGTGCGTCATGCGATTAACCACAGAAGTGTAGATTTTAGGCCCTGTGGATTAATATGTGATTGAACGATATACAGACAGCATTCATTTATAACTAAATATAAAAACTAGGAATGTTTACATCATTTTTTGTGTTTTTTTACCCAGCCTAACCACATTATTTTTTACTCGGCCAAACCAGATTATTTTTTACTTAGCCAAACCACAGTATTTTTACCCAGCTGAACCACAGTATTTTTACTCGACCAAACCACATTATTTTTTACCCAGCCAAACCACATTATTTTTTACCCAGCCAAACCACAGTATTTTTAACCCAGCTAAACCACAGTATTTTTCACTCGACCAAACCACCGGCAGTATTATGACCTACTCTCAAATTCTTGTGTAATAAAAGAACCCAACAACCATTCAATTATCTCACCTTTACTTGAATCAAGTTAATGACTGGGGGGTCCGGCTTGTTTATGTTGTTGTGGAAGTATGCAGTGTCATCCAGTTCTACATCAATATCTATTATGACATCATACTCACACACCAATGACAATGTAAAGTTTAAATAAAAATCAGTTTGATCATTAATTCAAAGGCAATTTTGGTACAAGTGATCGTTATTTATACAAAGAAACCTGAATGGCATTATGTGTACATTTTTACATCACTCAATTTTATACATGTCCATAGCTTTTTTGTGTTATTTCACTTGTAGCAACTTAAAAGCATTTCATAAAAAGTAGGCAGAATCGATGTACTCTTTGATTTATTGCAATAATGAACAAAGATCATTAGTGTTTCAACTACCAATTGAACAAAAACTGCTATGTCAGCAAAACATCAACTTCATGCTTCTAATACAATTTAAATTTGTTTAAAAAAAAGTAAAAACCTGGCCAACGCACCGAATGAATACATAGATTTATGCAACTCGTATTTCAATTTGGCATCCACTAGCAGTTTTAGATTAAACACACAAGTCAGTGATAGCGCCACCACAATCATCATCTGTAAGTGAAAGGACTTCAATGGGTCAACAATTCAAGTATGTACTCAATACAAAAATGCACTTTATAAAACTGTTTACATCTAGTGGCAGTGAAATTTGATAGAACATCCATATTTATAAGTCATAAATAATTATCAACGCACTGTAGTAACTGCAGGAACCTGACTGTTGGTATGAGGTATATATACGGCACATATGAGGATTATTTAGATTGCTACAACCAGGTATTATGTAACTGGTCATCCAAATGAAAATTTATGCCTTAATTGTTCACAGACTGTAATAGCTGTAGCAACTCATCTGTAGGCATGAGGGGTATTGCTATGCATCCGAGCAAGCTACTTTACTTTTTCCAGTGCATATGGTGAAGACCAATGAGTCAACTATATTAAAACTGCTGTGTAATAAAAAAACAGTTGTATATATATATATATATATATATATTAGGATAGGATGGTCATGTTTATTCCTGTGAATGGGAAAACCAAGGAGGTTTAGACACAGGCAATCGTCAGAATACCTCGTGCCCACTGTCGGGTTACCGGAGCTATTGACGTGTGTTATGTCTGATTCTGTTAATTTAGTAGAACCCATTAATCCGCTGTGTTTAGGCAATGACCGTTAAGTGCCTTGCCCAAGGACCCAACTGACTAGCTACCGACGAGTTTCGCACCTGCAACCCTTTGGCTAAAAGGCGTACTTAACCACAAGACTAATCTGTCCGACAAATAGTAGTATATATTTTAACAAAATGAGTATCATCAGTTTTATCTTATTTTAAAATTAAAAATCTCTTTTTGCAATGTCAATGTGTTTAAAGATGGTCCTTACCTTAAGCATCTTGATATATTTCCTCCTCTTGTAAACTGCTGCATGCCTCCATGTATTAAACCAGTCAGCCCCATTGTGCAAATCGTGGCGACGGAATCCAGGCTCATGAAGCCCTCGGAGGGACGCAAAACTCTTCGAAACAAATGGTTTTGTTTCGGGCATTTCTCCTTCACATGGGCTCAGATAGGGGTTAAATTGTTGTGTCAGAATTATGAAAAACTTGAGTTGAATTCTCAGAATTTTATAGTTGCTGCCAGAATTTCCCAGAAACTGGAGTGGAATTCTCAAAATAGTTAAAAATAGATTTTTTGTTTAATTCGTTTTTGTTGCACACGAAATTTCTTAATATCTGTTAATAAAGAAAAAAATATTTTATCACATTTAAAAAAGAGAGATTTCACAGGTAGGAAGACTTATTAAAAAAAATTTACTTGTCAAAAAAAAACTTTTCGCTGCAAAAAGATAACCAACATATACTTTTATACCTTTAATGCATGTTGTTACCATTCAAACTGACTTCATTCTTTTGATGGATATCAAAAAAAAATTATTTCTTGAAACAATAGTTTTCTTTGAACTTTAAAGTCACTTCTATTTAGTGAAATATGGGTAGACTAATAAATTATCTTTAGATTGTTTTCTATTTATCATAAGTGGAAGCTATTACATTACTTTTAAATGGAAAATACAATAGCAATTTCCTGTTTAAATTTATTAATTTTAAAATATGTTGGTTGTTTTTCGGCAATCACTAATACTTTATTCACTCCAAAGACCAGTTTACTTTTTTGGTTTATTAGGCCAAATATAAAGATAAATCATCAAAGCAAAAAATGAAATGGAAAGAAAACAACAGCTTTTTAAAACGAGTTAATGGAATGGACAATATTATTTAAAATTAGAAATATAAGTATTACCAAAAATAAACGCCTGACCTACCTATAAAACTAAGCTTAGATATTTTTTTCATGTCGTTTACGGTGTTATAATCACTGGAAAAATTCGATAATTCTGCCGGGCATTTAAATGTCCTGCGCTTTAAAAAACTAAAACTTTTACTGTGGTGTTTCCCCGGTGCTGAGATGTTTATTCTTTAATCATACGTGTAAAAAGTGGTTGGGGTGGGGTCTTTTAAAATGTCTTGCAAAGTTAAAAAATCAACAAATTAAATACATTGATAGTTTATTATCGAAAAAATATATAGCAAACGTTTAAATTATATTATGAATAAACAAAAACATTTTTTATATTCTACATAAAAATCGTAAGGCCGGTTAGGGCGTCTGACTCACAAAGAGAACCGATAAGGAAGCTCATAAAAAAATTTTGGAAATAAACAATGACAGTCGTTATAACATGCCCTTTGTATTGCAGTTTTATATGTTGACATCAATGCACTTTTAATTGGGCCATTGGTGTCCAATAGATCGAGGGGAGCATCTGGTAAATACGTTACTCCAAAGATAAAACTGCACAATATCTTCTCTTTAAGAGTTCATATATATATATAAAAGTCTAGGGGACTGATCGATTATAAATCACGTCTTGCACAATTAAGGCATACCTTACAGACTTTAGCAATAAGAATTTGCGGAAACTGACAATTGGATTGCGAGAAAAACACTTTCCACATAAGCTACATTACTTGGTTAAATTGGCCCAATTGGTAAATGAGTCATGTAGAACCAGTTACATCTGTACAATTTGAAAATGATTAACATTGCCAACATTTTCTTTGCTTCCAAAGAAGTGAGAGTAAAGTCTGTGTCTAAAAACAGATTCAGACTGCTTTCGTTAATAGTATCTGAAGCTGTGTAAATTGGTCATTTATACAATTTAACACTACTACCATGCCAGCGTAAAAATAACCACTTTAACAATTACATAACAGGAAAATATTTGTTCTATCTATAGTTCAAAAGCGTGGCTGGTAAAATTCTCTATGACGTATCCGATATAATCTAGTTTTTTGGTTAAAAGAAGGTAACATCGGGTTTGAAAATCACGACCTACGCATTTAAAGACTACGGCATATTTATCATGTGATTTAAATCATTGACAGTGTGGGAGAACACAGATTCTGGGATTGAACACTGCGTCAAATATAACTAAGAACATGCCAGCGTATCCTGTTAGGTCTATACTTTAAGTCTTTATGAGCCGATGCTTGTGTACAAGACGTTTTCCACCATTTTTGGCTCTCCCGGTGAAGCATTTTGTCCATTTAGTCGATTTCTATGGATCTTGTGCCTCTGCAACTCATTTCTGCGATATTCAGGTCCAATTGCGGTGATTTTACGGCCCGGCTGTTCATCTGCAAAGCTGTAAGGACGGTCTCCGACTGATATTCGTCTTTGGTCTTTAATTTCCCAGTAGACGTTTTCCTGCAAGCTTTGCTTCGGCACTTGGAGAAGATGATGACTCTGGGAAGATTCTCCGCTTGTGGATGGAGTGCTGGTGGTAATGCTGGAATTCGAACCCACCGCACGCGAGGGGTTATAGTCTTGCCGTGTCAGTAATTCGAAATCAGCATTGGCATCGACTGTTGTTTGCGTTGTTGGAGAAAACCGCTCAATACTGGGTTCAGTGTTGGTGCTAAAACTAACGCTGAGAAGATTCTTGCGTCCTCTATAACTCCCAGCGGCGGACTTGCGTAGGGTTCTGTGACGCCTCATACGGACAGCGAAAAGCATAACAACTCCGCCGACAATCAGACTGCCGAAGCCAACTCCTATGATCAGCAAGGTTGTGTGCTGATTCTTCGAGTCACCAGAACTCTTTACGTCGTTGCTTTCAAAAAGCCTTGGCGTATTTGATCCAGCTGCTTCGTCCACGGATTCTTTATTGGAATTCGGTCCCGGTATGGGCTGGTTTGCTTTTGAAGATGGCTGTTAATAATGTAAAATATCAGGATTATATAGGGTAATCATTATTTATATCCCAGAGTGTGGTATCACGACTGTCCTGTTGTCATTACACAAGCTAGCAATCATTTTATCGAAACTGTAGCTTCGTACCACTTTACAAAGCAGTGACCAAACCACTGCGGAACTCCAAACGAAAAAATAAATTACCTTACTTATTTCCATTTAAGAAAATATAGGGCTTTAAGAGACTGGCCTAACGTCGGTCCTTTAAAACGAGCATGTGTTCGAAATTAGTTTGCTTGTTCTACGTAATAAAAGCGGGTACATACCTTGATATTAACACGAACATCTTTTCCGCATGATCCAGCCTCACAAGTTTTCCGCTCCATTGAGCCATCCACTCCACCGTAGCACATGAGCGAGCCTATATCTTTGAGCTGCCCGCGGTCTGTTCCTTGACACCATCTGTATCTTGTGCTTGTGCATGCTGAACTGCGGATGGTCAGTATTATTACCATCTCTTGCGGGTTATGCTACCGCATGGGTAGTCTATATTACTAACTGCTATGTTTGTTGGTAGTTTTTAATTATATCGTGTGTGTGAGCCAGGCTTTATTTATGGATGTCGCTTAAGACTTTTACCACATGCGACTCTATCCATTACATTGTTTCAATCTCTTTACATTGTTTCGTTGGTTGATTTACTTATATTCTCGCACGTTGAATCCGGATTTCATTGCGGTTATCGCAAGACGCTTCGTGTGTACAATCAAATTGTCGATATGATTATGGTGTAAAAAAGGTTGTAGACCAATCAGTGTTATTTTCGGCATTTCCCCTAATCTGTATGTCGCATATAAGTCGCTGCCAAGCATTAGAACAAAAAATTGGTATTTCTAGAAGAGGTATTATACTTTATCGCCGCATCAGCGTTTTCGGAGGCCCTAGCATATCCACTGTTACGTAACACTATAGGTATAGCGTATAGAAACTCCAAATGGAACGTTTCGCGGCTTTGGTAATTTCCGACAATTGACGCCTTTCGTATTACTTCCGCCTTGTATGACGTAATAAGAGCATCGCGAGGTCGCACGATTGAAACGCGTCAAAAATAGTCATCAGAATCCATTGAACGGGTTTATTCATGGAAACCCCACCATTTTAACCGATATGGAAAATATATTTGTAGCATTACACCACCCACCCGAATTAAACTTTTTTTACACCACACGAATAAAACTTTATTACCGGTCTCATTTTCTAACGTACGATTGCCTTTATGCTAAGACTGTTTTTTGTATGTAAGTCGGGATATATTTATCGGTTGCGTTACCCATTTGGCCACACGACCTTACCCCGAATATATTTATTGATGGTTCAGGTTATGCTTTTTAAAAATTGCAGACGGCTAGCGGCTGCTGTATTTGGAACTAGAGGGATTACACAAATTACCGAAAAAAGCAAGATATTGTAGTTCCAAGAAACTAAATAAGTTTTTAAACACTATACCGATGCACCTCATGCCTTGGGTATGACTTATGCGTGGAGTATATGTTCCGATATTTGGTTACAACTGTTTTCTTGAACATAAGTTATCAAAGCATTTAAAGATTAAGGCATACAGCCGCGTTTGACTTATCTGGAACTGTTTTAATGTTTGATAAGTTCTACTATTTTTTCTGGATGGAAGAGCAGATGCTTTTAATCTTTCGTGTTGTGTATACTTGGTAGATGCATTTATAGATTATAGACAAGGCTAGTCGACAGTTTTCCTTAGGCCGCCATGACTAAAGTTGTATCAGCAGATTCGGAAGGATGGGCGTACAGGACATTAACGTATACCTCCTACATTGGTCCTTTACTGTAAACTAAGTGTAGGAGTCAACGGCCGTTGCCTACATGTCGATTAGGCCTATGTGTTTTGAATGCGAGGGGCATGTTAAGGTAACGAACGTGAAGCACCTAAGTCCCAAAACAATTAAAGCGCGTTTGATTTAAAATAATAAACCAACCCCGCACAAGGTATAATGGACATGGTGACTTTGTTTAACGATAAAACATGAATTCCAACTTACGAGGCTGTGATGTAATGTAATAAACTACTGGGTCAAAAATGAATAAACTAAACTAAAAAAAACCTTCCACATTTTGTAAAAGCTTTGACCACTATTCTGTAAACACAAGGTCTATTACAGTTCCGGTGGATAAATCCTGGCTTCCCAATAAAGATGGTAGAAATGAAATAAAAAAATCGAAACTCTTTCATATCGTCGCAACTAACCTTGCGTTAACTTTGGAACATCCCCCCCACCGGGACCACGCCACCCATTCTCCTAAGCACGATTGTTCGTTCACGCACGGCCGAGTCTCGCGTTGTCTACATGTGATGACATCATCAAGACTTAAACAGGACCTCGATTTAGTTTGCCTGTAAAATCAAAATTCACATTTTACATTAAAATCATTTTATATTTTAGTAATAGCCTCCACAGCCAGTAGTATATCCGGCAACTATGGCCATGCGATATTTAACCGATGGATAAATCTAAAGCAAACAGCTTTAATTTTCAACCACCCTCGGTTCCTTAGAACTTACTGTATATATATAACTGTATATATAGAACCTACTGTATAAAGAAATACTGTATATATATATATGTGTGTGCCCGAATGGTTAGCGCAATGAATTCATATACAGCATGTGTTGTAGAATAGTTAGCGAAATCGATTAATATGCAACATGTTTGGCGGAATGCTTAGAACGGCCGATTCATATACAGCATGTGTAGTAGAATGGTTATAGCGCAATCGATTCATATACAGCATGTTTGGCCGAATGGTTAGCGCGACCGATTTATACACAGCGTGCTAACTAAAACGAACGTAGTGACAATCCCATCATGGGTTTGAAACTAATTCCGATAAAAAAAACAATCCGAAAAAAGCACGACCGCATCACATGCTACTTCCATTATGAAATGTAGCTAGTGACAATTACAGGATAGTAGGCCTGATATACCTACCTGCCGTTCTCTTTGTGGCAGTCCCCACCCCCACATTCCCCCAAGTGTTCCAATCGCCATACGATCCATCACACTGGACACACTCCCTGCTTAAGCAAACTACAATTTTCAGCAACGAGAAGCAACCGATTAAGAACGGAAACAATGAAATTCTAGTCATTTTTCCTGCAAAGCAAAGCCAGTAAACATCGGGACAGTATGCATGTATCTATTAAGTTCAAAACTAAATAAGTATCACCCTATGCAGCAGGAGGTCGTGTTTTTATAATTACTTTCCAGTGGCCATGATAGTCGCGTAAATTGTCGCTAATAAATATCAGTTAAATCAGTATTTTAGACAACTTTTTATTCCTTGAGCTCATTATTTTTTTTATTAAAAAAGAGAATAGTTTTTTTTTCTGAAGTCCTTCAGAGAAAGCTACATACATTTCTTATTGGCTGCCAACTATCTCCGCTACAAACAAGATTAACGTATAGTTTATCAGAAATGGAAAAACACGCCCAGCATTGAATGTAATACCACATCACCCGTTTATGTAGGAGTATAAATCCTGATTAAAAATTCAAATGCAACTCTAGCCAGTTAAATTGCAATTTACTTCTGTACATTTGAAGGCTGCTCTTTCGACAACATCTAAAACCCGTTCTTTTGCAGCCAAGATTGATTTACTTTCGAACAAACACATAAACAGTCCGGCAAATAACTTACATCATCGTTTGCATATGCTAATAATTCATGCGAGTTAATTATGACGTTACAAAAGGTGATTCGAACCCGAATGACCCGTACGTACAAAAGGTGCATCGAAACTCGAATGACCTATACGTGTAACCGGTGTTTATATGCAGAAATTGAAATATAACTAAAATTGTTTGGACCGGTAAGTGGATATATGCTACAATGTTGCCAATGCATATATCGACCTATACAAAACAACCCGAGTGACGAGCTCATGATGGGTTCGAAACTTGGCTCGGTAAAAAAGGAAGCGCAAAGTGCTGTTTCGAAGCGTAAACTGTCGAGTCTTCTGGGAGTTTTGCTGCACTGTCCCTAACCAACGGACTGCTGTACGAAAATGAAATTCTGTCTGAATTGCAAATCTCCTTGGCGACTGGACCGCATTTTTGATTTCTATACGATAAACCTTCGTAATTCTCTAAAACACGAATTTCCCGTATAACGTATAATCGGATAAACTTGCATTTATCCTTTAAATCGGATATATCTACCTGGCAAAATACGAATAATACTACCATCGTCCGCCACAGTTAAAAGGATACATGTGCAAATTCTTACACTTTTCGCTTAAAGAGTATATGTGTACGGGCAACGATAAAAGGAGGACATGAGGGAAGGAGGGAAACTGCTCTCTAGAAGAAGGAAGGAGGAAAACTGCCTTTCAAAATTATAGAAACATATTTTAACCTGGCCTTAAAAACTAATGTCAAACCCAAAACCAAACCCAATCCAACGTTTAAAATCTTATGCTCTATTCTAAATTTTAGTGTTCAGTTTCCCCCCTTCCCTTTTTCCCTACTTTTAGTTTTCCCAAATGTGGACTTCGCGCAAGTGTACTTGGATTTACAGTACATAAATTTTGGATTTATTTGGGTTACATTTGTACATCGGCCTAATAATATGTTGAAATTTTAGGGTTACGCAAAATGTATAAGTCATTTTCCAATATAACGCTGTTTGGCCTTAATCAATACTTAAAAAGCATGCAAAAAATCTAGTTGTGATTTTTTGATAACGTTTAAAACTTAGTTACCGTAAATGGTTTTAACTAAAGTAATCAAATTAACATGTCCCTTTTTGCTTACTGGCACGGATACAATCCTACACACGCGCTTGCGAAACTCTGATACAAAGTCGAAACTAGAGAAACGTACAACATACAGGAACTACATTACCACCGTATCACAACATAAGCTATGTAAATGCTGCATTGATTGATTAAAATAATATAGATGCGAAACATAATTAATATTGGGCGATAACATCATATGATATCCTTGGTGTATATTCATACGTAAAAAATTCTTATTCATGTTAGACCATACTGTTTATCGCGCTGTTTGTTCTTTTGTAAACTAGGTACACTTAAACTGGTCTTCCTGTTTACAGCAAACAACCTTTTCTGTTACAATCGTCAAACATGAGGCATTTTGTTGACTAGTATTCACCATTCTTAATCTGATCATAACAGCAACGAAACCTGTTTGTTTCTTATCACAGAGCCTCTTGTTGCGTAAACAAGCGCTTCCGTGACGTCACATTTTCCGACGTTTCCGTTCACTATAGGTTACTTGCGCACGCCAACTAACGGTTGTAAAAATTATATAACGTAACGTCATAAACAGTAAAAATGTTTTTTTTAGTAATTTATATTACAATATTGGTTCTAAACTGTGCTTAATATTCCGAAAAATCTTATAGGAACGACCCTATTTCGACCTGGGTTAACTTTTAAATACTAGAACATGTCATTTTTCTTTATCAGTAAAACTTGAAAATATATCTGTTCGTGCGTTTAACAACTAATGGATCTGGGAAGATAATACAGCTGTATAAAATGACATTACCTTTGTGTGTCTCAAAAAACGTACTTATGATGACCTCGTCACTAGGACCGTTTTTGTTTGGTATAGAGCACGCATATATGTATCGGTCGAGTTAGCCATTCCTCAACACGACTATACACCTAGTATTTTGTTCTATTGCAAGGTAGTGTGCCCGAATGGTTAATGCGACCAATAAATATATCGACGTCCGTAAAAAATCGGTCCCAGTGACAACTCCATCATGAGTTCGAAACTTGGCGCCGATAAAAAAACGTACTTCTCATATTAATGAGAACTAACTCTTAGCATTGATATTAAGCATGGTCGATGTTTTTATACGTCATTGCATACATTATACTCAACGCGATGTCAGAACATGACAATACCAATGAATCAACGCTATATTGTAAATAGAGAGTGTCAACGACGTATTACTAACCAGTATCTGTAAACAAACATTTTAATTGTACGCTATTTGATTAGGACAGCCAAAATGTTTAGTTCCTCAATTTACCTTGTCCACATTTACTGTATTTTCATAATAATTTTTTGAATTATTTTTCTTAAGCGCCCAAACGAATGGGTTCCTAAATCACCAATTTATCAATTTATATCCATGTTTGTAAAAAGGCCATTCTTGTAGAGTAACAACCGAATCTTTACGAAACCATTTTTTCTGCTTATTATAAAGACATACAACAATCCAATAGTTTATTTTGGATTCCATATATTTCTGCTTTTTATGTATTTCCTGTGTATAATAATGTGCATCTGTTTGTAAAAAGACTCCTGATTTCTGTTCTCCGACCTTTTGTTAGCGGATAAAAAATTCAACAAAATAAACATTTGTGCACAATTGTTATACATGATTACTGCGTGTATAAAAAAAACTTTTAATATTTTTTTTATTTGAATTAAAATCAACTACGGATAGGAGAAAAATAACGACTTTTGGTTGTACACGCGATTAAACTCCTGGTTGATTCATTTAAATCCTTGTTGTTGAAAATTTAGATTTTATCCACAAGTATCATAAGAAAAATGTTATTTTTTTGAATGGATGTTACACCGGCAAAACAATTTAATCCCATATTCCGATCGACTTCCACAAGCATTTATTAGGGAATAAAATAATTAATAAGTTTTTTGCTGTAAAATGAGTTTCCTGTCAACCCAATTGGCCGGCTTTAAAATAATGTGTGGCTCGAAAGCGTGAATTGTTGAATTGCTTGTCAAGACAGTGCAAGCAACCAATGCCAAAAACGTGATTTGCAAATACCGGAAAGAGACTTCGTTATAGGATTCTGTCTACTTATACACATCATAAGTCGCAAGGCTGCAGCTCGCTATAAAAGTCTTTTAATTATACACCTCGTATAGATTGCAATGCTGCAGCTGCTGTTTCTACTCATTACCACCGCCGCTTTAACCAGTAAGTACTTTCATGGTATTATTTGAAATCTGTATCAGTAAGTTAAAAAATTGTTTATGAAAATATAAATATGGTATAAAGAACAGTCGAAGTTTTAGATATTATTTAATTACGCTTAGGCCTTTTTATATATTTGTTCTATATTTATGTGTTTACCGAATAAAGAATACTAGTAATTACGTCATAGTAGTGAAGTGATATTGGTCATGTGTACCTCGGAAGCCATAGAAGATATATACATACCGATATCAGGATAAAGACAATTCATGTCTATCTCCGTGAATGAGAAAATGTAAGCTGCGGTATCATACGGACAATCGTTGAATTTGTCCGATAGAATAGTCTGGTGGGTTAGTTCATCGCCTTTCAGCCGAAAGCTTGTAGATTCGAAACCGTTCGCTAGCTAGTCGGTTGTGTCCTTGGGCAAAGCACTTAACAGGCATTGCCCGTTTTTAACCTCTTGAGTTTTCCATTTCACGGGGATAAACATGAATAACCAATCTTATCCTATCCTTATACCTTGCGAGTATAAGGGAGCGTTCTCATACACGTGATCGCTTTAATTAATACGAATCCAATGCTGGCTTAACGGAGCTATTGCAATGTTTTATGCATGATTTTAAGCACAAGAGGCGGTATACCTTAAAGATATATCATTAGGATTCATTACTCTTGTTAGGAACAAACGCAGGATGGTATATAGATCCACAGTGTACGGACATGTGACCGAATGGTTAACGCGTCCAAAACATATACCAATTTAAAACCAAAAAACGGTAATGATGACGAGTCCATCACGGATTCTAAACCCTGCCAAGTAAAAAAGATATGAAACCAAACAATCTGGGCCTTACACCAGATACTACATTATTACTACCATGTCTCTCTCCTTATGTAGCAGAAAACCTTATAAAATTACATTCGAAGCTGTATACATTGGTATATTTGTATATTACAAAATCATTTTGTATATTTAGATCAGCAGAATGTATATCGTGGTACATCAGTTCAAATTATCCAATCTCCGTTCGCTAAACTAAACCTCAACATCGTGTATCGACTGTGCCTGTCTTCCGCACCTGCTGATGTCACTGTCGCTGCCATGCCAACCGACACGTCATCGACGATGAGATTTAAGGCCAAAGTGTTAGAGATCGACATACACGAAGTGTTAGTGCAATTGCGACGCATAGACCAGGATATGGGATGGGACTTTACCTCGATTACTATGACGTGGGTCGCTGCTATGAGGACAGGTGAGCGTTGAAGTATGCTTTGCAGGTAAATCTACCTTTCACATACATAAGGTGTCGTGAAATTGTAGTTTCACCACCAACTGAGTAAAGTTTTAGCGGCAAGAATATTAGCATACCTAGAGAGTGTCAACCACGTGTAGACCACCACTAATTTTAAAACCCTTTTTAAGTGTACGGTATATATTTCTGCATGCAGAAACGATTTGCTTCCTTGGCTACCCTTTCGAGTTATTAATCCAAACTTTATTTCTAAAATATCTAAATAAGGTAATTCACGTTTTTTCCGTGGGAAACGGATTTTTATCAGCGATAACGCAGAAAATCTGAAAAATTAAACTCTTACAATTTTCTCGATAACGGGAATTCCCGCTGAATGTAAAAAACATTCTTTTGGAAGTTTATTCCGACCCCAGTTTATCTAAAAAGGCGATATCACGTAACAACATAAATCAGTTAAAACAGTAGTAAAGGCAAACACTGATAAGGAAAAGCGTATTGACTGGATTACACTTATTTACGTTTTATTCCACAAAAAACACTAGGGGTGTTATTAGATGGACAATGATTTGATTACTACAACGAAGTTACCTCTCTCCGGACCCACTTTTTGAGAGATATTGCAGTGTGTTGTATATAAATAAGGCGTTCCTACTGTTTTAGTTCAACCCATTGAAGGGAACTTGTACCTTGCCAATGACACAACCGACTAGTCAAGTGCTGCTTTAGTTTCACTAACAGTTTGCTAAATGGCCGAACTAATTTTTACAACTTTAAGTGGCCATTTGAGTATATAAATAAACCAATAAGATTATACGCAGGCTTGCTGAACTGCAATGACGTTTACAACATCGGTCATACTTCCAACGGTATCTACACTATCTATCCGAATGGCAACGATCCTCTAAACGTGTACTGCGATATGACAACCCAGGGAGGGGGGTGGACGGTAGGTAGTCGTTATTTGGGGCCTTTCCATCATGGACACACATATTGGTGTTATTTCTTTTCTTTCTTTCTTTTAAATGCTGGAAATTGTGTGTAACGCGCATGTAGACCGAAAGGGACATTAGTTCTAAACTTTTTGGAAAGTTCCAGGAAGTACCAGATGTTATTTCATTTCATGGGATTTCCACACAAACCCGATCATATAAAATAGCCTGGATAACATGGTCTAGAGGTTTTTGGATCATATGGTGCAATGCTGAAAATTCGCTCGAATCTGACACGAATATATTTCTGTCCATGAACAAGAATAGGCTAACAAGCTTGCTTTGGTAACTTTGCGGCCACTCTTTGAGATAGATGTATATATATATATTGATCTCTCTGAATATTTATTTAAATTTTAATAAGTGATACACGCGGAATGCCCCTTATTTTCCAAATTAAAAGTCGTGATAGGGGACAGACTGACATTTCGCAATTGTTCAATCGATATCACATTTCACCTTCGACGGGTTAGTCTGTTGATTTAGTGCGTCGTCTTTTAGCTGAATGGTTGACGGTTGTGTCCTTGTGCAAGGCACTTAACAGATATTGCCCAAACCCATCGAAATAATGGGTTCTACTAAATTAAAGGAACGTCCAATTCATACACATCACACTGCGATAGCACCGGTAACCCGACGATGGGCGCGAGGTGATCTGACGATTGCCCGAGTGATAACCCCATTGCAGGTTTTTCCACTCGCCTCACTGGGATAAACATGAATATCCTATCCTAGGTAAATCGTAATCGTGGTGCTTAACATGTGATTAAAACTCGCTGGGACTGCTATTTTTAAAACCCCATCGTTTACAGGTAATTATGCGACGACAGAACGGTAGTGTTAATTTTAATCGAAACTGGGCCAACTACGCACAAGGATTCGGTGACAAAAATGGCGACTTCTGGCTGGGTTGGTTTTTCAATTAAAATTTACTTATCTGGATTAGAATAGCTTATCAATTAAATGTTTTACGCGATTTTCACAGGATTAAACGCCATGCACTCGTTGACAAGTCTCCGTAATGTGGAACTTAGGATAGACATGAAAGCATGTGATAATGTTACGTTTGCAGCAGAATATTCGTAAGTACTTGTCCCGGTTATACGTCCAAATATCGTAGCATGCATTTAACTCCATAACAATTTGATCGTAATCGAAACACTGTTTCTTTACATTCTAAGGTCGTTTTACGTGGGTCCGGCTGCAACCAACTACAAACTAAACATCACTGGTTATGCACACCAAAACGGTAAATACTAAAGGATGTTAGCCATGAGTGAATCACCACTAGTTTTAAAACACCTTTAAAATCCCCGCTGTGTGTTTCTGCGTGCAGAAACGATCGAGTTCTCTGGTTAGGTAAGATATAAAACTAAAAAGATCGACAACAAAATGCCTAAAATCGGGGGAAATAGTGTTGGTGCGTCTATTTTCGTGCCAAACGGGAGTATACCTTGTAATGTGTTCCCAACATGCCCCTGTATATCGAATACATGTTAGCTAACACCTCTAAAAAGTTAAACTTATTGGTTAATTTATAACTGTTATTATGGGGTGTCAGATTAGCCTGATCACTGGTTTTGAGTGCAATCGAGTGTTTAAGCTGTTTCTGGAAAATGACTCATGGTAGGATGCGGTATTCGAATCTTTTTTCGGCTTCGGAACCAAAATAAGCGTTAGAACCAAAATATAATCCCCAAACTCATCACACAGGTACCTTTTGTGAATACAGCGCATTGAGAGGACAAAAAAATTGCGTTAAAGGCAGGCCCACACTTAAGCGATGTTTAGCTGTAGCAGGTAGAATTTAGTTTGTTATTGTCAGTCTTTTTGTGTGTTTGCAATTTCTTGTGGCGTTTATCCTATATTTTTACATGTTAGGTGGAATATCGTTATATGGACAAACCTAAAGTAAGAGTGTAGTTATTGCCATTTCTCTATATATTTATATCCTCGTGGCATATCCACAATACATTGTGATCTAAGTGTTAATATTTCACCAACAATTTGTTTAACTTTATAAGACATATCCTTCAGTCGAGCTGTTGTTTAGGTACAAACGCAAATCCATCGAAGTTCTTATGAAAGTTAAGATTACTATTTTATAGCATTACCTCGATAGCCAGTCCCTTCAATTGGCGGTTACACGTCCCATCAATAAATTAACCCACCGACCTTTTTAGGATGCTGCTTCAGAAAAAACGGAAATAAGTGCTATCGCTCACCAGGTAAGTTCATTTTACTTTATTTATTATTAAATGTGTTTAATTTGACTTGCTATTTCCTGATTATTACTATAACAATCGTTGTCCCAGATAAACTCAAAATTATTTTACTCTCGTAATTCCTTATTCATTCATTAAAAATATGTGCCTGGTTTTCTTTTTCACTGGGATAAAAACATGAATATTATATCATAAAAAAAAGGTAGTTTTGGGGGTCAACATGAATGAAATAACGCAAGGGGCATTTGCACATAGGAAATCGTCAGATTACCGTGCGAATACGTAAGAAAACGTCTTTTTACGCGTCATCTTCCGATTACCAGGTGCTCACCGTCGGCTAATTAGAAGCTAATGTAGTGTATGATTGAGACGTTTCTTTAATTTTGGTAGAACCCAACAAATTACAAGGTTTGGGCAATGTCGACTTTCAATTGCTAGCTTGCACAAAAATACTAAATAAAAATTGTTTGCAAACAAATATTTCAATTTTGATTAAATGCAAGAAAAAACAATAAGAAAAAGAAGTTCTATTAATTGAGTTGTTGTTACATAAAGAAGGGTAGCCACGTGGCACAATTCACCAAAAACCCTAGATTAGCCACTGTGCTGTTGCGTCATATACGTCACATAGTTTATTAGAAAAATGAATTATCAGTTCTAATAAAAAAAATTTTTAATAAACGTTCTTTTAGATTCCATGGCACCTTCAAATGGAATGCAATTCTCCACCTTTGACGTGGATAATGACTTGTCTCGGGCTAGACACTGTGCTGAAGAGACGTTCGGTGGATTCTGGTTCCATAAATGTTCCCGAGCTAGATTGACATCACTTTATGCTCCCTGTAAACGTCCGTGGCACAATGCACAATGGCTCGATTATTTGGGAAGAAGGGGTGGCTTTTGGTACATTGACATGAAAATTCGTCCCAGATAAACAATGGAAATGATAAAAAACCCAAAAAAGTATTTACAACGTCATTTTCATCTTTGATAACCAGACCAATCTTATAAACAGAGCAAAAATCAACGATGAGTCTGGACCAATTAAACCAAAAAAATATCATTCCATGACAAATAAACATCTAGTAATTAAACCACTTACAACTGAAAACTGCTTATTCCCTACAACTGTACCCCTTATAACTGAACCCTTTTTAAACCGTACCCTTAATACACAAAAGTTTTTACAACTCATCCTCTTTTGAGTACACCGCTTACAATTTAACCCATTTTAGCCTAATCCATTTGATAAATTTTATACTTACGACCCATATCTTGTTTTAATAAGCTACACTTACATATGCAGTCATGTTAGGTTTAAACATTCATTTTGCTTCCGAAAAAGGTATTCGAAAAATATATGGTGGCCTTATCAGTATTAACTTCGGCGTGTACGTGCTAAAGTGCAGGAATGCTGCGCATTTGCATAATTTTGTAATTTCCTTTGGTACAACCTAACACCCGCTTTATGGTTTTTCACCAAAAGTATTTTTCTACCTACTCAATGAGATTATTATATACGTTCAGAAACATTTACTTTTATTGAAAATTTGATTTGTTTTTGTAATAGATTGTCTCGAAGGTTTTTAATCATAAGAAACTCTCTTGTATTGTATTCATGTCGTTTCTAATAGGCAAGTGTATGTCTTGATTATGCACAATATATCCTATGCCTATTGGTAAGTCGTGACAATGTGTTGTTGGGATAAACGATTTTAGCTGTACGGGTTTGTTTGTAGGTGTTCTGGTGAAAGGGTTTAGGTTTAGAACTGAGTTAAAAGACATTTAATTGTAAAGTAGTTTAGTTGTAAAAGTTTTAGTTGAATCGCTGCTGGTAGATATATTTAAATCCTCGTTGTTTTAATGAAAAGTCTTAGGTTCTTTAAATGAGTAATTCCACAGAAAAACATGTCGATCAAACTGCCATTTCCATTACCGAACTTATAAATTTGTTAAATATTAAACCTTGAAAATCAAATTACTAAACGGATGTTTATACATCAAACTTCCGTTTGACTGCGTATATACTGCAAACAACCTAAACCAAAATCGTGATCTTACTAAGAATCTCGGAAACAGACTTTATTTTGGCAGTCTACCGATTAAACTGCTAGCTTAAAGTAGCCATGTTGAAGGTATTGCTTCTACTCATCATAACCTCCGCTTCTACCAGTAAGTACCAATAAAAATAATTCAATAAGCATATGTTTAATATAAACCCATTTACTTTTTTTATTATGACGTTTAACAATTAAAGGAGTCCACAAATATACTAAAGTGGCGGAGAGCTAAAAGGTATATCAATATTTTAGTAAGCATAAAGCTACCAGTATCCGTAGAAAGAATTTCAGCGTAGTGACGTCATTCAAGGTTCATACTACACCAGACGTACCAGAAACAGCAGAACTTTCAGTTTTTTAAGACTGTTATTACCTTCTACTTTAACTTACAGAAAATTTATTTTAACTTCAGTTTTTAACTTCTTTTTACTTCTTTTTAAATTTTAACTTCTAAACTACAGTTTAATACATAACAAAAGGTAATATTAAAACACACCGCAAGTCTAATAACTGCGACATTTTATAACCAGTGACTTTAAAAATTAAAAATATTTCATGAGGTATAGATATTGTGCTACTCGTAATAGCAATGTTCTCATTATGACCAAATGTAGGGATTTAAGGTGCCAAGCATAGTTCGTGTTTGTATATTACTACGCGGCACTGTATCCCAACCATAACGGAATGTTAATTTTGGGGATTTATTTAATATTTACTCCATAATCTAGAAATTCCGTTTTATTTATAATATATCAACAATCATTTTGTATATTTAGGTCAACAGAATGCATATCGTGGTACGTCAGTTCAAGTTATTCAATCCCCGTTCGCTAAATTAAACCTCAACATCGTTTATCGTCTGTGCCTGTCTTCCGCGCCTGCTTACGTCACTGTCGCTGCCATACCAACCGACACGTCGTCGACGATGAGATTTGAGGCCAAAGTGTTAGAGATCGACATACACGAAGTGCTATTGGAATTGCGACGCACAGACCAGGATATGGGATGGGACTTTACCTCGATTACAATGAAGTGGGTCGCTACCATGAAAACAGGTAGTTTAGTTTGAGGGTTAAATAATTCTTTGCTGGTAATTAAACCTTGTACATACACAAGGTGTCTTGGGTTAAGAGTTCTACCTTATGAGTACTACCCACCCTATGCGTAATTTGTGATAGTTTCAGCATCTTAAATAACTTTAATACAAACAAATATAACTAGAATTATTTATCAAACGCCACATTTGCAACCATTGTACGCTCACTGAGAGCTTTAGACGAAAACTGGTGATTTAACCATTCGCCGCCACGACCATCCTTAGACTAAAATAATTAGCAAGACGCACACTGATAATAAGAGGCACCATCAAATGATCAAACTTCGGACATAATCATGTTTTAACGCCGTGAATGGAAGAACACGGGCGGTTATTAACTAAACACTAAGCGGACTACCTTATCAAGTTAACGAAGAAAATTGTTGTGTATATGCTATATGAGTAAGGCGTTTCTACTGTTTCAGTTCAACCCATTAAACCACTCGCATTAGGCGATGTCTTTTTAGTGGCAATGACACAACCGACTAGCCAGCTGCTGCTTTAATTTACTAACAGTTTGCTAAATGGCCGAACTAATATTTTAGTGGCCATTTGATTATATAAATAAACCAATAAACTTAAATGCAGGCTTGCTGAACTGCAATGACATTTACAACATCGGTAATACTTCCAACGGTATCTACACTATCTATCCGAATGGCAACGATCCTTTAAAGGTGTACTGCGACATGACAACCCAGGGAGGGGGCTGGACGGTATGTATTCGTTACAGGTCCATTTTGAACAAAGGAACACATATACTGGTGATGTCATCTTCTATTTGTAGAGGTTTAGGGAGAATTTGTAAAATAATAAAAAAATTTTTTAAAAAGGTAATTAAATTTTTTACTTACCCAGGAAAATCTCCCAAATTTTGTGGAAATATGTTTTATCAAACTCTTGATAGGGGTGTACGAGATCATCAAGAAGGAGTATGCAAATCAAAATTACTTTCAAATATGTTATCTAAATGACCTAGATATGTAAAAACCTAAAATTTAAGTTTTTATCATTGGAAAATTCACTCAAATCTAAAAACACTGATTTACACTTATGGATATGATTTTCTATAGATCATAAAGCGCAACGTCATTGCACAAATTTGAATTAATTGGGTATCTGCTGACTGTACACTCACCAAAGATGTTAAAAGTATATTTATTTTTTAATTACTTTGGAAAATTTGTAAGTATATTGCTCATTATATGACACGCGTGTTTTGTCCGAGATTTCTATAGAGAAATGATATTTTAATCGAATTAAATTTTTTGATTTGGTTAGTTACACGAGATACTAAATTTAGGGTTATACCTCCGGGAAATTCCGTCGAATTGTAAAACACATTTACTCATTTTCAGTATTTTTAGGTATCTTAGTAATCAGCCTAATTTTATACATTTAATTTAATTGTCTAAATTAATAGTCCATTGAATATCAAATTTTAGCTGGAAATGGATAAACGGCTAAATTTAGGAACGCAGCAGCTTGGGTTTCTCTGGGACCGTTTCGTTTTTGCTTGCGGAAAAAATGGATAAAACGTCTATTGTAAGGCCTCCTTCTGGTGCGACCTACTTTCATCGGAGTCCTTAACATGAGGAACAGTTCAAACGCGCTGTTTGCTTATACTCCAGATATCACTTTGATTGATGGTTTCTTTATTAACTGGACGTTCTTATGCATTGAGAGATGAGCGGTTTTCTATTTTAATATTTTTACATAAATATACACATATGCCTAAATAAAACAACAAATATTAATAAACAATTAGCTTACTAACTGTTTTTCCGTAGGTCTATCTATATAAACTCACTAAATGTACGTGGTGTCAGTATAACATAAGCACAAAAAGGAAATAAAACCGCGAGGTTGAGGAATTAAAAAAACATATTAATTGTTATGAAAATGAGCTCACAATAGTGAACATAGACATTTTAAAAACATTAATTCGAAACCAGATTATGATTTAGGCCTACAGATGCTACATCTATAATATATTGATTGTGGTTAAAGACCTGATTGCACATGTACATATATATATATATATATATATGTAACATATATATATATATATATATATATATATATATATATATATATATATATATATATATATATATATATATAAATATATATGTTACAAGTAAAATCTGTGTTTATAATGTTGGTGCTAAACGCGTGGTTGTCGCTCTCTATTTATAGCAGTATTACATTTGTCATTATTGGTTACAGGTGATAATGCGCAGGCAGAACGGTAATGTTGATTTTAATCGAAGCTGGACCAACTACACACAAGGATTCGGTGACAAAAATGGCGACTTCTGGCTGGGTTGGTTTTCTAATTAAAAATTACCTTATCTGGATTAGAATAGCTTATCAATTAAATGTTTTACGCGATTTCCACAGGATTAAACCACATGTACTCGCTGACAAGTCTCCGGAATGTGGAACTTCGAATAGACATGACAGCATGTGATAATGTTACGTTTGCAGCAGAATATTCGTAAGTTTGACGCTAAGTTTTAATCCATTAATCGTGGCCTGTTTTCGAACCTATGGGATGTCTGGTTCATAAACAAAAAACTGATTCTTTATATTCCAAGGTCGTTTTTCGTGGGCCCCGCTTCATCCAACTACAAACTAAGCATTACTGGTTATGCACACCAAAACGGTAAAAAACAATAAGCGTGGCAACTAAGTATCTAAGAAATAAATTTATCTCACAGGCACTATATGTGACCACAGCAACCCACAAAAGCTCAGAAAATGCGGTTACAACAATTTTACACTAGCACGATGCTTAGATGTACCAGGTAAGCCTAATTTAATTGAATTATTGGCAGCTTTTTGTGTTTTTATTATGTTGTGGTGTTTATATCATAATTTAACAAGTTATGTGCTGTATAGACAAGTCGTATTTCTATCATATTTTAACAAGTTATGTGCTGTATAGACAAGTCGTATTTCTATCATATTTTAACAAGTTATGTGCTGTATAGACAAGACTACATTAAGAGTGCAATTATGGTATATACTATATAGGTTTCTAATAATTTTTATATCCGTATGGCTAATTGAATAATCCACAGGTATATAATATATTTTATATTCAGGTTAACAATATATTCCGATCTACGAGTTGCTTTTTCATAAAAAAAAGTCGTGATCTTTGTAATTTACATACGAACATATACCGCATATGGAAGTTAAGATTTTTGTTTTATAACATAAACAGAATAGCCGCAGTCCCTTCAATCTTCTTAAGCAACCATAACTTAACCGCCCGAACATTTTAGGTTGCTGCTTCAATGGAAACTTGACAAAATTTAAATGTTATCGCTCACCAGGTAAGGCCATTTAACCTACCTTATTAATTAGTGTGTGTATATTTGATTTTTTTTATTATTTCCCTAAACACTAAGAAAAAAGTGAATCAAACGTTAATTAAGCGCCAGACACGTTTCTTTTAAACTATAGAGTTTCGGTCCAATGCCCACATGGGTAAACTACGGCCCAGGGCCAAAACATGCTTGGCAGGTCTTTCATTTTGGCCCGACTGATATTACCGCCATATTTCAAGACTAAATAACAATGCCACAGCAAAATTATTATAAGTCACAGCTAGTTTAATGCGTCGCTTCACGCGAGCGTGTTTTCTGGTTTAACCAGTAATGTCACGTATTAGTTGAATGTTTTTTATCAACAGGGACCAATTATATGTAGTTTAGTCTAGTTTATTTTTTGTTTCCACGATGAAAACATAAATCAGGATTTTTGAAAAACATTGGAAAACGGGAAAAAACGGCAAAACGACAGTCGTTAGAACACGTCTAAAAAACAAGCAATAAACTATTAAAATCCGGTAAAATTAGACGTGGCCGCTAAACCCCCCCAAAAAAAAAAATAAGATAACACTAAGCCTTGAAGAAAAGTGTGCGGTAAAAAGACCCGTGCATGTGATTTGTGGCTCTATCACTTGTCCCGCCAGTCCAATAATAAAATAATTTTGGCCCCTGATTCAAAAAGTGTGCCCATCCCTGGTCTTGCCCTAAACCCGCGTTGAACAGTACAAGTTGCGTTTTTCTATAATTATGGAAACTAATAATTTATTTTCATTTGTTTTAAAATGACCCGGCAAAGTTGTGGCCATTAAACTTAATAAATTACAACAGCCAATCCATTAACTTAGACCAGTTTCAGAGCAGGCAGTGATCAAAAAAACGAATATGTAATAGAGATAAGCCTAAACTGCCAGATTTGATTTGTTTTGAACAACATATCGAGTACACGGAAATACCAAAAAAATAACAGAATAAATAATGAGAGCGGTACCCCTAACACAAATTGGAAACTACATGTTTAGTCATTGTCGTTAATTACGTCACATGTTAAAAAATAAAAGGAATTATCGTTCTGTGTTTAAATAAATGTTCTCTTTTTTAGATTCAATGGCAGTTTCGAATGAAATGAAGTTCTCAACTTATGATGTAGATAATGACTTATCTGAAGTGAGAAATTGTGCCGAAAGAGCCAGAGGAGGATTCTGGTTCCGAAGGTGTTCTCGAGCTAGATTGACATCCGTTTATGCTCCCTGTCAACGCCCGTGGTACTATGCACAATGGCTCGACAATCCGGGAACGAAGGGCGGCCTTTGGTACATCGACATGAAAATTCGTCCTCGATAAACAAATTATATATCATGTAAAACATCAGTTGCTATTTTGCACAGAAACAAAATTTAAATGATAATTCCCATGCCAGATAGCTCGGCTAACTCTCTAACCCAAATATCCACTTACGACAAGTTGGTAAATATAATAAAGAAATTTCCTTAAAATAAACAAAACTATAATTTGTTTTTCATTTTCTCAATCAAGCGTTTTGTTCTTGGTAGTGAATTGTATTTCTTACAGTCTGTCCTTATGCGAGACAGACTTTCTCCTAATGGTAAACAAAATTGTTTCAAACTACCCTTTACAAATTTGAACCTAAGAATTACATTAACTGAACTGTTTGTTTCCAATTAAATATTCTCTTGAAGTGCTTTTACGATGTGTCCATTGCGATTGTTTGTTTGCGCACGCCAACTTGCGGTTTGTTTCAATGCGTCGCACTAAACCACCAGACGAACCGGTCGGACAAATTGAGACATCATGTTACAAATAAACGTACATCTTTCATGACAATAGTATACACCTAATATATGTCCAGATCAACTTGGTTAAGCGGACCCTTCTTCGCCAAGTTTTAAATTTGTAATTAAGTTAAACTTGAAATCGAATTACATTTGATTTTGAGAAAACCGCTGATTTTGCACGCAACACAACAAACTAAAACCAATGTTGCGATCTTACTGGGAAACCCGGAAACCGTTTTTAATGTATAATACGAATCAAGTGAGCACACTGTACGTCATAAGACACCTTTTTACAGCTACGGTTTTATTTGTTATCACCACAGATTCATATATAGGTGATTATACCTTGTTCGTTTTGTAAGAAAGCGTCTTTAGTAGTGTAAAAATCGAAATATAGGTATATTTTATATATAAAGAGAGTAATATATATCCTATTAACAGTATAATATAGGATATTGTAGTTAAGCATAATGAGGATAGGATATTCATATATGTTCTCCATTTCGCACTTTGACAGGGGAAATACAAAAAAGAACCGAACCATAATAAGTAAGTGCCAGTCAGGTTTTTCCAATACTGTTTAAATAAGTTATTTAAACTGTACGCTACATATTTATTATATACTTATGGGTTGCTCAAAACCACATTTGGTATTTTTATTTATGGTTTATATGACTTTTTTGGTGAAATCAGAAATGTGTGGGTCCGGCTTACCTTATACCAAATTTGTTATGCATATAGTGTAAAAAATATTCTTTTGATTTATTTTACAAAAAAAGACTTAGTTTGTTAATCAGGCCTAATAGTGATTTGAACCCCATTGTGAATTCCCAAAAGTATACCTGTAAACAAAGTCACGAGCGCATCTAACCAAACGTCGAACAAGTGTCTCGGTTACGCAATATATTTCAAGCAATCGAAGCCAAAGTCCAAATCTTACGGAAAAAACGGAAGCAAACTTATTCCACGTCAAACTCCATATTGGAGCCGCCATGATAAAGCTTCTGTTTCTACTTCTTTTCACCGCTACTGCCACCAGTAAGTGATTATGAATATATTGTGTTGGCAAAATCGTTCTCAATTATATGCTAAAATCCAATTATGGCAAATATATTAATTCATTAGTGCTTTGTGAATACAGAATTGCAATGCGGTTCTGCAGAAACATATAGCATGCAATCTAAAAGTGCTTTAATCTAATAGGTGGTTGTGAACAGGTACTTGGCAGAAATATGACTGTCCCGGGAAATATGGGAAGTAACTGCCGAAAATTAGATATTATCAACAATGTGTTATTCACCACTATTTAGAATAGGCTATATATGTTGTATTAGGTTGACTGGGTTATAACCGTGTGTTATAACATAATTAAGCCAGTTTTATTAAAACCATTTAACTGATGGGTTCAGGTAACGTCCGCTAGTGGATTGTCTGAGGACACAGCCGAAATTACCGGCCAGCAACCAGACTTATAAACTTTTATTTTTACTATTTACCAAATAATTCGCATTTCTAATTTTTTTTATCTTCTGAAATTGTCGTACAGGCCAAGAGAAGCCCTATCGCGGTACATCCATTGAAGTGATTCAATCCCCGTTCGCTAAACTAAACCTCAACATCGTTTATCGTCTGTGCCTGTCTTCCACACCTGCTGACGTCACTGTCTCTGCCATACCAACCGACACGTCATCGACGATGAGATTTGAGGTGAAAGTGATAGAGATCGACATACACGAAGTGTTAGTGGAATTGCGACGCACAGACCTGGACATGGGATGGGACTTTACTTCGATTACAATGACGTGGGTCGCTACCATGAAAACAGGTAGTTTATGTTGAGCGTTGGAGTATGCTTTGCAGCTAAGTCTACCCTTCAAATAAGCAAACAGTTCAAACATAGGCTTAAAGTGTCAATTTAATGATATAAATAAACCAATAAGTCTTTACGCAGGCTTTCTGAACTGCAATGACGTTTACAACATCGGTCATACTTCCAACGGTATCTACACTATCTATCCGGATGGCAACGATCCTTTAAACGTGTACTGCGATATGACAACCCAGGGAGGAGGGTGGACGGTATGATGACAAAATTAGATCACAATTGTGTATGAGACATGTTTGTTACAGGTGATAATGCGCAGACAGGGCGGTAATGTTGATTTTAATCGAAACTGGGCTAACTACACACAAGGATTTGGTGACAAAAATGGCGACTTCTGGCTGGGTTAGTTTTCAAATAAAAAAAATACCTTATCTGGATTAAAATAGTTTATCACTTAAATATTTTACGCGATTTCCACAGGATTAAACGCCATGCACTCGTTGACAAGTCTCCGGAATGTGGAACTTCGAATAGACATGACAGCATGTGATAATGTTACGTTTGCAGCAGAATATTCGTAAGTCTTTGACCCTGAATTTTTTTTCGGATTATTTTGACCCAAATTTTAACCCAAAATACCTGGTTTCTTAACCCTAGCATGTATTTATTAACCAAAAATGTTTTTTTTACATTCTAAGGTCATTTTTCGTGGGTGCGGCTGCATCCAACTACAAACTAAACATTACTGGTTATGGACACCAAAACGGTAAATGCAATATTCGTGGAAACTACGTAATTAAGAAATAAATGCATCTTACAGACACCGTATGCGACTACGGCAACCCACAAAATCGTAGAAGTTGTGGTATCACCAACGTTACACATGAGCATTGCTTAACTATTCCAGGTACTATATGTGGTTGTGCTGTTACAAGCCTCATTGTAATCGTTTTACCATGGTATGGTGCTTAAATAATATTTTCACTTACTCCTTGCAGCCAAGCCCACACTTAAATTGCATAGGTTATTACAGCATGATGATGGTTACTTAATTTTTGTTAAAAGGCCAGGACTTATCCTAGTGGTTTAGTGCGTCGCCTTTAATCCGAAGGGTTGCAGATTCAAAACTGATCGCTAACTTGTCGGATGTGTCCTTGGTCTAGGCACTAACCGACATTGCCTGAACGCAGCTGCTTAATGGGTTCTACTAAATTGAAGCAACCTGTGAATCATACAACACACTGCAATAGCTTCGGCAACCTGACGGTGGGCGCAAAGTGATCTGACAATTGACCGTGTGTTAACCCCCTTGGTTTTCCCGCTCACGGGAATAAACATAAATATCCTATCCTATCGTTTTACGTCGCCCTTTTGCCGAATGGATTAATAATCAAAACCGATTACTATAGCTTGTCAGTTGTGACCATTGACAGGGCACATAGTGGACCTCAGAACCCAGTGAATAAATGGGTAGGTTACTGCTTAAACTAAAAGATAAAAAAAAAACATTGCAGTAATAAATAACCGGACGGTGGCCGGCAACCTGACGATTGCATGTGTGAAAACACCTTTCGTGTTTTCCCCATCCATAGGGATAAACATAAATTTTAGCCTATTCAATAAGCTTATTGGTTGGGCTTTTCAGGTTGCTGCTACAGTGCCAGCCCTTTGAATGGATCCAAGTGCTTTTACTCAAACGGTAAGGGTTATTGTTTTTAATTTTAATATATCGTGAAATGTATTTTTAGACTATTAACAGCATACTACACCAAGTTAATGAAAATAAGGCTGATATGTCAGACCTTGTACACAGTATTATTTGTTTTAAGCTTACAGTAGTTGCAGACGGCATAATTATCCAGATATGAATATCTTATCCTATTCTAACCCACACGGACAGATTTCATGGTTAGTCTATTTTGATCCTCAGCCTGAATACTTTTTGGGCTGCCGTATTTACCAGTAAGGTTAAGAACCAAGACTGTTAGATTCAGGTTTGCAGAATAATATACTGTGTATCACCGAATATATAAAAATTGATGTTATATACCCAAAAACACAATAGCATCAGTAAACCGGCCTATACGCGGTAATTTGATCGGGCAGGTTTATTTCTGCTTAGTTGCCTCACGTGGTTAAAAAAATTGGACAAATTCTAATTTTTTCAGACTCTCTGGCAATTTCAAATGGGATGCAGTTCTCCACTTATGATGTAGATAATGACTTGGGAAAACAGAAAAACTGTGCGGAAATTTCGTTCGGTGGATTCTGGTTTCATAAATGTTCCCGAGCTAGATTGACATCACTTTATGCTCCCTGTCAACGACCGTGGTCCAACGCGCAATGGATCGACTATTGGGGAAAGGCTGGTGGCTTTTGGTACATCGACATGAAAATACGTCCCAAATGAAAAAAACAAAAAGAATTACATGGTAATCTAAGATCCAGGCCCTCTTTTAAAAATCAACGAAGAGACTGTTTATTTCAAGTTTCAACGCAATAAACAATATTCGATCATTTTCTCAGAAGAGCGTTTATTTATACTACAAACTTCTTTTCGACAGAGATTTTCTAGTAATTGCAAGGGGAAAACCGATAATGCTTTACTGCCTAACTTTTTATCACGTACACAAGACGTGTACGTTCGTATGTGCTTCGGCTAATACAACGCTACTTTTTTAATACATCTAATTCAGGTTGCATGTTTATTACATGTAATTACGTATTGTAATTTATGCACAAATTTCTAATAACGGTTGACACATACACCACGTTTCCATTATATAAAGGAACTCCTTTGATTTCCATTTGTGACATCACAAAGCACAGGTGTCGTCATAAATTTTAATAAAATTGTTGATTTACATACGGGTACATTGATAATACATTATTATAAAACAAAGTAATGAATAAAAGTTGGTTGTTTATGACATGTGAATAATGACGGATATCAGAAAAAAAATTATTTGTGGGAATCGAACCCATAAAACTCCCAACACTTAAACAAAAAAGTGTAATACTTTTTTTATAAGCATTTATTTTTCAAATATTATCTATTTTATTTTATTTGTTATGTAGGTTTGGCGGCCACGTATAAATATACTGAACGTTAACAATCGATTGGATTTTCGGCGTGTTTTAAAGACTGTCATTTTGCGTTTCCCCAAAAATTTCAACAAAGGTACTGCTTCGTGTTTTCATCGTGGAAAAAAAACTAAACTTAAACTCAAACACAGTTTGGATCATTTTCGCCATGTTTGAGCAAATTTATGGATTTGTTCAACAAAAGCTGGGAACAAAGCGCTAACACTTTCATCAATCAACGCTTGCATATTGCGAACTGCTTCCTCGTCGGTTAACTCCAGTAAGAACTTGTCCTGGACCTGGTGATCGGATAAGAATGATAAAATAAATATTTTAATCTCATTGAATCGACTTTTTTGATTGTAGGATAGTATAATTATGTTTATCCCCGTGAGTGGAAAAACCAAGGAGCTTAACACACAATCGTCAGATCACCTTGCGCCCAACCAGCAACCCTTTCAATGAAGGCGACGCACTTTACCACCAGACTAATTAGTCGGACATATGATTGTGAGTATGTGTAAAATTCTCACGAATAAACCGCCAATAACCGTGTTAATATCTTTCAATACAGATTTTCTCAGAAGTGAACCCAAGATAAACATGTCTACATAGTCTACTGTGTATATATGCACATTAATAATAATCCCTTTTAAAACATCCTACGATAACCGAGTACATTGTATAAAAGTCCATCTATTTGGATTCTAGTCAATGATAAAATCTAAGCATAAAAGATCCATGCATTGTCCGTGAATGGGAAAACGCAAGACGCGTTATCACATGCGTAATCCTGTAATTACATATAGGGTAGGATTTTTTTATACTCATGAGTGGGAAACGCATGGGGCGTTAAGTTACAAACGGCCAATCGTCAGATTACCTCGCGCCCACCGTCTGGTTACCTGAGGCAAAGTAGTGCGTTGTGTATGATTCACACGTTCCTTTAAGTTAGTAAAACCCCTTAAGATCGCCTCTACCGCCAGGTTTTATAATGTTAATCGACGGTTTATATAAATAAACAAAAAATCGACCTTTTTAACAGTTTTATCCGGCTCCAGTGCAATATCAGGAACGCTGGCATCAGTCATCAATGAAAATAGATTGAGAATTAGGTTGGCGTGTCTTCGTAGGTGCAAGAACGCCGTGTAACAATGTTTCCGGAACTCGTGGTAATGGTCACTGTTGACACCTGAATCGTAATGATAATGTTGTAGTTGTTTGTAATTGCAGGAAATGTTGACACGTAAAGCAGCAGTACAGGTCCAGGGTCAATTCATATGCCGGTTGTTTTTGAGTGTAGGCGTGTAAAGTTAGGGGTATCAGGGGTAAAATTACGCTATTTGGAACCCTAAATTAAAAAAAACGACGTACACGTAACGATTTAAATATTGTCACCAGTATGGCAAAATACATTTGACCAATTAGGTTGGCGGTTTAGTGCGTCGCATTTCAGCCGAAAGGTTGGACATTCGAAACTGGTCACTAGCTAGTAAGTTTTGTGCTTGGTTAATGCACTTAACAGACATTGCCTTAACTTAGTGGAATGGTGGGTTCTACCAAATTGAACGAGCGTCTGAATCATACATAACACACTGTAATAGCTCCGATAAACCGACGGTAGGTGCAAGGTAATTTGACGATATCTTGTGTGTTAACGCCACTTGCGTTTTGTCATTCACAGGGGCAAACATAAATATCCTTTCCACAATTACACTTAGGAGATTTACATGGAGGTTATGAATTTGACAAAATTGAAAGTTAGCATTTTAAGTATGTACGAGGCATGATTCTTTTTTAGTTGTAAATATGCAACAATATCTATTATGACGCCATACCTCCCATTGCTTCCACCATTTCCTTGCTGAGTTTCATCGGCGGCGGGAGAGGCTTGGGGTCACGACCTAATATGTACCCGAAATCAATGTGGAAGAGAGCCCCGGTTTTCCGCAGCAGAAGGTTATCGAGATGTCGGTCGCCCACACCCAGCAGGTAGGTGATGACGCAATACCCGGCGCACGACTTCACGTACGTGTCCATTACGTCAGGGTCGATGCCATACGTGGCCTTGTCGTTGGGTTGATGCTTGCGGAAGAAGTTTTGAATCGACCCCTCGGTCGCCAGTACTTCGGCCACAGAGTGAGACTCAATGTATTGAACGAATCTGGGAGAAAATAGGATGTAAGAATAGGATATTCATGGTTTGTCCTCTAGAATGGAAAATGCAATATGGCGTATACGAGATATCGTCGGAATATCTCATGCCCAGTGTCGAGTTACTGGAACTATTGCAGCAACTAATGATTGACAATCCTTAGTTTTAGTAGACCCATTTAAACAGATCAATTAAAGTAATGAATAAAAAGCAATACATTTAATAATCCGACGGTGTGCACAAGGTGATCTGATTTTCGTTGTCATATCCCTAAGAACGAAAATTAACATTAATTACCCTAGTGGTTAACAACCGTTTTGCAAGAGCCATTTTAACCAATATTCCACAAAATAAAAACCAATGGGAGCTGAAAAACTAATAATATTTTTTGCAATAAAAGGAAAACAACACTGTATAAGTAAAAGACGTGAGTGTTCTTCTGATCGTTTCACTTATGTATGGGTACTACCCATACATAAGTGTATACCCATTGGGTATAAACTTTTTAAGAGTTAGCTACAGTAGCAATAAAAATAATAAGAGCCACAGTTTGCCTACTAATACTTCAAGTACCTACCCGTGTTTGGAACTAGTGGCCAGGACTTTATACGGCATTAACTTCAAATCGAGATTCTCCTTTTGTAGCAGCTTGTCCATCAGGGTGATAATTTGTAGAATTAATTGGTCCTGCGAAGAAAGGGGTCAGTGGGGGGTTAGGCAGTCGAGAGACAACACGGTTTATCGTTACAGTTGCATGTTTTACATTTTTAACTGCAAATGTAGACGTAATGGGCTGTAGCTATCAAATCTGGGTTTTTCAGCTGAATATATTATCACTGTACCGCTTATCTGTACATGTTTGGAACAGTATATATATATGTCTGATCATTAAAAATATCTTCAAAATCCATGTGTTTTAGCGCTTTACTGCGTAATATATGATCACTGTACTGCTTAGCATGTTTGAAACAAAATATATATGTCTGATCATTAAAAATATCCCAAAATACGTGTGTTTCAGTGCTTTACTGCACAAGATGTGATCACTGTACTGCTTAGCTGTACATGTTTGAAACACAATATATATGTCTGATCAATAAAAATATCTTTTAAAGAAACGTTGTAAAGAAACATTAGAATTAGTACTTCAGCACCACAGTATCACCTGTCTCAGATCATCTCCATGCTTGAATATTGTGATGTAAAGCTTCCCATCTGTGGTTTTGAATGGCAGCTTGGCAGGCATGAGGTTGCTCTTAAACAAAGTGGCTTGCACAGCCTCAATCCCGTTTACCTGTTGGGTAAGGTGATTAGGGCTTTATAACTACTGACCGAGTAGCTTGCTTGGCTTTAAGTATGTTGCCTTTTAGCCCAAGGTTGCAGGTTCGAAACTGGTCATGGTCACTAATAAGTCGGTTGTGTTTTTGGACAAAGCACATAACGGTGTTACCTGAACCTAAAATAATGATGGGTTCTACCAACTTAAAGGAATGTTTAAATTATAGAGCAACACACTGCAATGGCTCCGATAACCCGATGGTGGGCGCAAGGTGATCTGACGACTGCGGTGTGTTAACAAATTATGCGTTTTTACAATCAGAGATAATGAGATTTACCCAGTCCACCTGTCTGATCCAGTCCCACTTATCCCAGCACTTCTTATCCACCTCTACTCACACAGCCCCACCCATCTCACCCACTAGCACTCGCCAATCTCACACACCCCCACAGATCCCACCTTAACACCAGGATCCAACGGCAAAGGCAGAGGTTCAAATGAAGAGAACTTCATGTTTTCCAAACTCTCCGATTCCGCCGACAGCATAGCTCGAAGTTTTTCGATCTTTTTCTTCCGGTTTCCGCTGTCGCGCTCGACCAACTGCATCAGTTTGACGAGAACATCTAGAAACTTCTGTTGCCCGGCAAGCTGAGCTCTGTTTTACGAATGACTGGTTAGTGTCAAGGTGCTATTTCTTGGTAAGTGCTGAGCAACATAAATAAGTGTCAAGCAACTTTGGTAAGTGGTAAGCAAAAAAAGTTAAGAGTCGCATGCTGCTCTGGAGCCACATGTTGCTGACCCTTCCCATAAGCTCAACTCAAATAAATCTCAGCCCTAGTTAATTAAGCTACTATCAGTTCTTATGCCATAAAACATAAATAATTAGAGTTTATGAACACCGATAAGAGCTAAAAACTCATCTTCCAGGTCTTTTATTTGCCACCAGCAACAAGAACCTCACCTTCTTAATCTGCACTGCTTGTTCCCCTTGAGCAAAGCCCAGCTGAACCTCCGGAGGACAGTGATGTACATGTCACCGATCTTCTTTCTTTCTGCATCTGTGCCTTCAGACTCCTCACATTCCACCAACAAGTACCTGGAGATGATGGCAGGTCAGTCAGATTTGCTGTTTACAGCATTAAGGAAGGACTGTTAGAAAACTGGTGGCAGTTAGTCGGTTGAGTCCTTGGACAATGCACTAAGCAGGCATTGTCTTCGGAGCCTAGTGGAATAGTGGATTCTACAATATTGTAGGAATGTTTAATTTATACACAAAACGCTGCAATAGCTCAAGTAACTCGACAGTGGACAAGAGGTAATTTGACGGTTGCCTGTGTGTTAACGCGCCTTGCATTTTCTCATTCAGAAGAATAAACAAAAATATCCAATCCTAATATCATGTAATTTAAAAAAACTTCTTTTTTAAAAGCTCTACCAAGGAAAACGATGCATTAAACAAACAACACACCAGTAGAAGTAATTGGCCAAATAGGAGTTCCGACAAGCACGTTGTATTAGGAATGTTGCAAGATCAAGACCATCTGTTTGACTGGTGGTAACTTCACTCTTTGAAGAGCTGGAAAATAAAAATGAATTTAATGTTAGGATAGGATATTCAGGTTTATCTACGTGAATGAAAAATGAATGGTATTAGGATACTTGTGAACGAGTCTTAAAACAACTTGACAGAATTGGTGCAAGACAGCCATGATGTATGCATCGAATACAAACTATACCCACAAATGTCTTGAAGGCCATGTTATTTATCAATAAACCTCGTTGAAGATTTAAGATCCATCTTTGCCACACTACTTGATAATTCCCCTTCGGGACTGCATATTTCTCCAGATCTAGAAGAAGCCACATCAGTTTGATGACTTCGAGATGTCGTACTTTCTTGACGTTTAATAGCATCCATGCCTGGAAGAGGATACTCATTTTATCACTGTTAATAAGCCTGTGTGGCTGTGTACATGGCGCTTTAAAATGGATTCAAATCTATTTCGCCAATCCGTTCTCTCGTTTTGCGCGAAAAAAAAGGCACAGCGGATTTCAGATGTCATATCTCCATTCGGATAAAAGGAGTGGTTTTCTGAACAGATTGGGATTGAATTTAGGCTTGAGAAGTTTGCAAACTTGTAAAACTTTAATTTTCAGATGTTTGACTTATAAACACAACTTCTGCCAGGTATTAGAGTAATTTAGCAAGCCTAGTGTGTCTAATGTTAGGTTGCCATCGCAAAAAGTCTTAAATCAAAAGTTGCAGGAATAAATCAAAAATATTATAATCCATTAACCTTCTATACTAGCACAATTAGATTAAATAGAAGAACTAAGGACAAGCTTGTTGTGACTAAGTGGAAGATGCATTGGTAACCCAACCTGTAATCATTCAGGTTTGGGTTCGATTTTCCCCCTGGCTAATTTAGTTAAATGCATGTTTTTTAAATCTTTTAGATTGAAATAGGTTTAAAATGACTATGAGTAACAACTAATTAATTTTGATGACTCAATTTTAAAAGCGCAATTGACTTTCAAAAGGTTTGATGTAATCAAAAAGCGAAACTTACCGTCTTTTATTTTATCGAAGTTCTCATATTTAAGCGCTTGCACAAGTTGTAAAAGGTAGAGCACCAGATTCTCATCAGTCGTTTGACTTAGTATTTTTACAGCATAGGTACGTACTGAAAATAGTAAAGGATTAGATTTAGGATAGAATATTCAAGTTTACTAGTATGTTAATAGCAAAATAAACAATATGACATAACAAGGAATTGTAAACATTATGTAACATTTAAAAAATTTGTAACATACATTTTTTAAGGACTTGTTTACTGATTGTTTTGTCATTTTTTTCCAGTGTTACATTTTACTTTTTGTCACATGTAAGTCGGTCAAAAAATAAACTTAACCATATATTACATTATAAACAGGCAATATGACATAGTAAACAGGCAATACGACATAACAAACCAGTTGGATTCTGGAATCGTGGTGATAACAACTCGAGTGCATCTACCACGTCGATTGGAGCCCATTTCTCCAACATCTGCAGCGCAACACTGCGCTCTTGTGGTCGTTCCCATGTCACGCAACGAAGGAATTTAGTAAGAGCTTTCTTCTGGTGCATCAGGTAGTATCTATGAGTGCAAATTTTGTATTTATTACGCCTGTGGTGGCAACCTTTTTTATCATTCGGACTGATAATTTTACTGCGGCCCAGTTAGAAAAATCTTTTCTGGAATTCACTGAAATAATGGGTTCTATCATTATATCGCTTCGGGCTGGTAAAGATTTAATAATTGTACATTGGCCCAGTAAAGGGATTCCTGATTATAGCCTTCCAGAAAAACGTGTTAACAAGCAACTTTGTAGCGTCACAATTAGGCTTGTAACATTATTAAAACAAAGAACTAATTTGCGCAACAATTAAGCGGAGAAAAAAACTATGCAACACAAAAATAAAATGAAATAAATAAATTAAATATGCGGCTGGTGAGACCCAGTACCAACTGATCGGCAGAAATATGTCCGGCAGATTAGTTCGTCTGACCGATTAGTCTAGTGGGTTAGTGCGACGCAATCCAACTAAAGGGTTGCAGTTTTGAAACTCTTTGCTAGCTAATCGGTTGTAACCAGGGCACTTGAAGGTCATTGTCCGAACCCAGTGGAATAATGGGTTCTACCAAATTGAAGGAACCTCTGAATCATACACAGCACACTGCAATAGCTCTGCGCTCCGGTAACCCCATGTTGAGCACGAGGTAATCTAACGATTACCAATGTGTTAAAGCCACTTGCATTTTGCCATTCACGGGGATAAATATAAATATCTTTCCCTATTTTAAAAATTAAAACATTTAATCACGATAACACTGTCTCAAATTTTTATAAAAAAAATTTTGTCTTGAATTTTTGTCTTGAATTTTGAATTTTGATGTCTCGAATTTTTATAAGAAAATATAAAACAAGTTCTAGGACCTGAATTTCCACACGAGGTCCTCATCTTCTTCGGACAAGTTCTTGGATATGGGGTAGCTGACGATGGACATGAGCTGATCGCGCACGACTGCATTCGGTTTCAAATCATGTTGACCAGTCCGTAAACTTCGCGCGAGTTTGTGGTGTTTCTCCTCTATGATGTTGGAAGCCAACAGTTCGTGGTCGGGAACAACAACAAGTTGAGGGTTGGTTCGAACCTGTGGTGGGGGGATAGGTAAATATGGAATGCAACTCTGCTAATCCCCTTGGTTTTTCCCATTCACGGTGATAAACAAGAATATTTTATCCTATCCAGTACAGCCTTACAGTTACACTTTCTTTCAGCTCAATTGGGTATATTCAGGTTGCAACACAATCATCCATCCAGAGTGGCCGAGCAAAACCAACACAAATATTCTAAACATAAATTCTCACCTGCACTGGCTCTCCCCCATCCTTCTCGAAGTAAACGATGGAATAATTAATGTCTTTGCAAACCACAGCTGGGAATTCCACCATAAGATACATAAGATTTTGTTTCTTTTTTTCTTCTTCATTAATCACCTCGATTTCTCTGGGTTAGTGGTAAGATTTAGCAGTCGGTCAAGCCTACTAGGTAAGGCTGGTTTATCCCGTAAATGGGAAAACTGAGGAAAATGTACTTCAAGCATTAAACTTTAAACTAAATGTCAAACCTGAAATTTTAAACACAATTTTAGAAAATAAAAAAAAGATTTTGTCAGAAGACCCTCCCATTGTACAATTCAGACTGCAATGTGCTGTCAACTTGTACAATTTAGACAGCAATGTACAATCCAGACTTGTACAATTTAGACTGTACATTTTAAAGTGAACAATTTAGACTGCAACATGTCAACTTAAGTTAGACTATAGGGTGGTTGTTCTTTTTTGAAGACCGCGCAGTTGACTTGCAGTGGGCCCACTATTAGTAATGGGACGAGTAAAGGTCGAGGCCTCGAGATCGTATCGACTTGGTAGGTTTCTAAATGCATCGAGTGAAAAAAGGTTACGGAGCACCATTCTAACCTGAATGTCAGACGATCCAGCCAGTCAACCTTGGTCATGTGGCCTTCCCTGTGTTTCTTGGTCAGCTTGGCCAGTCTTGTCATCTGCTTGCTGGCATGGGGTGGGGCCTTATATGGAGTGGAAGTGGGGGTACGGCCGTCTGCCACTACATCAGGCCATATACATATGTCATGTCGACCCTGGCATGATTAGGGAAACTGTAACTAGGGTGGGGGTAGGGGTAAATATATATAGCTATAAACTTGCTGTTTTGTGAGGGAGAGGTGAAACAAATATTTGGTAAAATAATCACAACATGACCACCATTTTATACTCTTATTAATTTTGTAAGTTGCAAATTAATGTTGGAGTTAAGACTGTGGTACAAATCTAAAAATCATATTCATATTATGCAAAATTTATTTACAAGACACCAGTATTATATGCAAGTAAATTTTTTCATTTTTATAATAAGCCATTTTTTGCAAAAACAATATATATGTTATATGCAAATTATCTCACCTTTTTGAAAGTTCCATATTTCCCGAACAGTGGTATTGTGCTGCCACCTACTGGGAGCGCTTTCCCGGGCCCGTGAGTGTCCCACACCGTCACCGTGGCAACAGCGTGCCGGGGAAGCTCGCTGAAGCGAACGGGAAGCCTCAGCCACTCGTTCCACGAATGCAAGCTACGACCGGCGGACGTCGTATAGTGGCGGTACGCAGTTTGAACGGGGAGGCAAATCGGGTTGTTATCATCGAAGATCTGTCAAAATAACAATCAAATGCTAATATGTATCCTGCGGTTTATTTTTTTCTCTTGAAAAATTTGAATGTAAATACAGTACTGGAAACTGCATGGACACTTTATGATAATATGCGGACTCACATATTTATATTTCCTGGAAACTCATCAAACCAGTATTTTACAATGTCAAGGTAATGTGATTTAAGTTATAGGCCTATCTAATTTAACCAACAATTTAATACAACATCATCAAAAAGTTTTAAAAACTCTGGACGAAACTAAATGGAGAAAGCCAGGGTTAAATGTTTAACTAATTTTAATCAGTAACACATGATCAACTGTGTGCATTTCCCTACTACACTAAACTTAATTAACAATAAGTAGAATACCTATGTTGTTTCATATATTACCATCATGTTAGTCCAATTTTAAAATACATTACACTCGGAAAATATTTTACTTCATGTAATATTAAATTATTAAAAAATATAATAAAAACTAAAGAAGATTACTGGTACCTGGACAGTGGCGTACATGTGACTATCCTGTTCTTGTTCAATCTCCCCACTATCACTGAACTTAAGGTATGGATCGTCAAGTAATTCTTGGAATTTGCGTTTGGGTCTTGACCCTTCCAGACTGCATATCTGTAATTCCATTGTTTATGGTTATGGTGTGTCATTGAGAATGTTATTTAGTTGATAAAATTTCACTCGAGTAACACATGCATGTTGACCAACAGCAGACAAAATAAAATTTAAAAAAATATAAAAATTAACTAAAATATTAGCCTATTTGTTTACCCAGAAATGTTTTAAACATTTTTCTGCATAGGATAGGATATTCATATTTATCCCTGTGAATGGCAAAACACTAGGGACGTTAACACAAAGGCTATCGACAGACTACCTTATACCGTTGTGTTACCAGAGCTATTGCAGCGTGTTGTGTATAGTTCAGACGTTTGCTTACATTGGTATAGAACCCATCATTCCACTGGGTTCAGGCAATGTCCATTAAGTGCATTGCCCAAGTACACAAGCGACTAGCAAGCGACCAGTTTCGAACCTGCAAGCTTTCAGCTCAAAGACGACGCACTAACCCACCATGCTAATCGACTGGACACACTAGAATAATCGGAATATATTTAAAAAGCTATAAATAAAAAAAGGCCTACTTTGATGGTAATGTTGACATCCAAATCGCAGCTGTAGACGTAGTGAAACCGATTTGGAATTGGAGCGCGAAGCAAATCATTGTTTCCCAGGTTTTCACTCATCTTTGTTTAATATGTCTTGTGAAAATTTGTTGGCATCGCTTATCCTTATGTCGTAATTTCCACTCTGTTCATTGCACTTATAAAACACTGGAAAGGATATAAAGGGTCATTTTTCACATGTTAAGTAAACTAAACCAAGAAAATTTGGATTGGAGAGTACCATACATGATACATCAGTAATGATTAAACTATACCAAAAACATATCAAAACAGCTCTGTATCAGTACCGGTAGCCCACAAATGGTGCATTCAGTACTGGTAATGTGACTTTAAACAAGTCTATAAATTTCGCGGTTTGTCATTGTTCATTATGTACTGCATGTTTTCGTCCCTGATTTTCCATGCCATGTAAACCAACAGGTGCTAATGGTTCTAATTAACTTCCCCTCTCACACAATACTATGCGGTGGTGGTTATTTTATGTGTTATCGAGTCAATTGTAAATGTGGTTTAGAGTGAGTAGCTAAAAGCTAAGGTGGCGCTTAGACTCCAGTTTCCTTTGGATTGGCCGTTTATGTCCTAGTAGGATTGCCACAATTAGTTAAACTGTGTGTATTTTACTCTATCCGTATTTAATAAAGAATAAAAGTTAAACATATGACTGATTGGATTGTGTGTTGTGTGGATTTATATTGGACTATTAGTTAGGGAATCGTCCGGACTTCAAGTGTCAACTATAGGCACCAAGTATAAACTCCTACGAAACCCTATAACCCAGCGGTTCCCAAACTTTTTTTGTTGGCGGCGGCTTTTCTAAACTTATTAAACCTTGCGGCTGCCTCATAAAGCCAAAATTTTCAAACTGGATGTATTGTATATTGTATATCCAGACTATAGCATGCATTTGGTCATATTTGGATAACCATTCAAACTCTTTAAAACTATTCACTAAACTGAGGAACAGTCAATTAATGCACTATAAATGCAGCAACTTCCGCATGCTTTCGTGGCGCCCCTGGCAAAGTCTTGCGGCTCCCCAGGGCGCCGCGTCGCCCAGTTTAGGAACTGCTGCTATAACCCATTAATTAATTGGGTTCAGGTAAACTTCGCTAAGTTTCTTGCCCTTGGACGTGACCAACTATTCAGTGTATGATTCCAATCCTTGGCTGAATGTTCCCTGATTTGCAATACCAAAAATATAGCGGTACCTCTAAATACTACAGGACCGCTTGGACCGCTTGGATCTCATG
>CH002687.1:111248-121928 GCA_000149265.1 Ciona savignyi
CTGGCGGTTAAATGCGTCGCCTTTCAATCGAAAGTTTGCAGGTGCGTAATTGGTCGCTAGCTAGTCGGTTGTATCTATAGGCAAGGAACTTAACGGACATTGCCTGAACCCAGCGGATTATTGGATTCTACCAAATTAAAGGAACGTGTATATCATATACAACACGCTGTGCAATAGCTTCGGTAACCCGACGATGGGCGCGAGGTGATCTGACGATTGCCCGTGTGTTAACCCCCTTGGTTTTCTCACTCACGGGAAAAACATGAATATCCTATCGTAGCCACGTAGCCAGAATTGATGGCATACCATTAACGAACAGTCGTTAAAACACGTCATTAGCCACGTAGCCAGAATTGATGGCATAGCAAAACGAACAGTCGTTAAAACACGTCATTAGAAAAACAGGATATAAAGTAATAAATATAGCAGACGCGGGCGCCAAACCTAGGCAAAAGAACAATATTTAGAGATCCAAATTTAATTAAGACCGAGCGATATAAAGCCCTGAAGAAAAGTTTGTGGTAAAGTTTTATTAATTGTTTGACCCGGGTATCTTGCTCGTCCGAGATCGTCTAGCTGGAAGAAGTAAGTATTCAAAATTAACGTTTCAATGTGGTAGCTTATGTAGCGTTTCATCACAATTTTTTCACTGTTGCTCGGTCTACCACCTCGACTACCATAACGCAACTGACTTCCCAAAACGGTACAACCAGAAAATCAGGCAACCAAAATATACTCAACGAAACTAGGAAATAACGGAAAATCGACGATCATCCTAAAATGGAAAACAATTAAATCAATGACAAAGAAATAAAAAAGAAACCTTTACACTAACCTGACTTAGATATGTTAAATCCGCTAAAATAATAAAAACACTAAAAACAAAAATTTAGGGTTTACACTTAATTAATTCAAATTTGGGTAATTAGGTACAGGCTAGGACGCTATGATCCCTAGAAAATAAATGGTGAAAAAATGAAATACTATTGTATATTACGAGTCTACGAAATTTCCATCGTTATATTAAAGGGATCATGCCAAACGTGACACCGACAACATAAATTTCTTTAAATGAACATGAACAACAATTTTGATTTCGTAACTCACAGGGACTCATTCGGTTGCTTGCAAAAACAAAACAATCGTGTTAAAATATTCAGCAATGTTATAGAATATGGTCTAGACCAGGGATGTCCAACCTGCGGCCCGCGGGCCGCACTGCGACCCACCTGAGATTTGTGTGCGGCCCGCTAGTCATTTTTACTCTAAGTAGTATTTCGAACTTTAAATCTTGGCCTAATTCAAATGTATCAGTCAGCTTTTAGGGACGCAGTAAACTTCAAAACTGCAGAAAGAAACCGACGGACGACAAACACTTATCTCATTGACTTTGTATTACAGAAATAAGTTTTTGTTTCTTTCTATATGTGTGTTATTTGTTCCTTTTTTCAAAGATGAAATTAATGGCTTTTAATTGTTTCTTTATGTACCCATTTTCTTTATGTATGCTATTCGCGAAACGTTTTCTAAAGTTTGCGAATTACAAAATTTAACAAACTCGCGAAAATATATATTACCGGTACTGATTTCGCGCACTTTTAATAATAAATACTTAACACGTTAATATAACATCGTTTGCCTATAACATAACATTATTTATTTACCTTGGCTTTATTTTGCATTATTGACGCATAATAAGCATTGCTATCACAAGGCAATAATGGCCATTATGCGTTAATATACCTCGATTCCTTTATTTATGATTGACGAGATGCGACACACCCCTTTTAAATTTACGTTTATTGCAATTTATCATTACTGTACTACTAAATAACGGTACTGTCTGCTTTATGAAATAAATATCTTTCTGGTAGTTTAAGGCAATTATCATAACCAAATTTTTTTTCGAGCGTTCCTTATCCGCGCATTTCGCAAATCATCTCAAAACCATTTATTCGAACCCTGCCATTTTTATTGAAATTTAATAGGTTCTGCGGCCCATTGAATTATTTTAAGTGACAATGCGGCCCATTACAATAAAAGGTTGGACATCCCTGGCCTAAACTCTCCTCAGGCATAATTGTGAGAGAGTAGCCGGCATAATAAGAGAGAGGAAAAGAAAAAGGCACGGCGTAGGGGGAAACGTGCACTCGTTTAAAATCAGCATTACGAAAATACTGCTTTGGTCTGTTCTTTGATTTGCGTGTGTTAAATAGGGATTTAAAATACCAATTAGCATAATGCACGAACAAGTTCGACGTCGTGTTGTCAGCGACAAGGAAGAATACCCGTCACAAAGATCTAAGAAAAAGGGTAAGAATTATTTTAATGCTAACTTGGTAAAATATATTATTTATTAATGTCTTTCATTAGCTTGGTCGGCATTTTAGCCAAAGAGTTGCATATTCGAAACTGGTCACTATCTATTCGGCCGTGTACTTATACTTGGTAGAATAATGGGTTTTATCAAATTCAAAGTAAGTTAGAATCATACACAACACACTACAATAGTTCTGGTAACCCGACGATGGCCTCGATGGGGCTCGAGAAAATATGCTAATTTCATTTATGTTAAGATCCCTTGCGTTTTTCCATTTATAGATATAAACACGATTGTCCCATCCTACTGCTTTAGTACAACCAATTTTTCCACTAGGTTTAAATGATTTGAGTAGGTGGTTTGTTCAAAGATTCACCTAACTGAGTCAGCATTTTGATTCAGCAACTTATTGGCACTTTGCGGCCGTTGCTTAAACCCAGTTTCTTATTAGGTTCAACTGAAACAGCAGCAATGTCTCTAACATATACATATGACATAGTTTGATTATTATGTTAACTTGACTGTAGGTAATCATTCATTGATTAAAAATAGAGAAAGGTTAATCATGAAAAATGTCTTGTAAAAAAAGAATTTTTTTGTAAAATGGATGACGGGTGGTTGCTACATTGTTTTAATAATTCTTTTTTTTTATCCCTGTAATATTTCCCTTTGATTAATGTTTGTTTAATTTCCTGGGAGAAAATAAACAATTTTTTATTATAATTATGAATATTATCCCTAAATGTTAATTTTCTTGTAATCACTGTTTTTCTTGTGCAGGACATGAATTAAATATGGGAGTTGCTAAAAAGGGATCACACATCGCAGAGAATGAATGGGCTTTGCTATTTTTCGGCTTTTATTTTTGCCTGCTCTGCATAGTAGGATATGCTTACAGTGCGTTGCCTTTACCGAAACTCATCGGAAATTCTGTTCCTTCAGATTTTATAGAAGAAAGAGCAAGGTTAGATTTTTTCTCAATAGTAAAATAACCAAATAGTCACTGTTTTTGTTTAGTATATCATTATCAAAATCTCTGTATATATTAACATGTTTTATTGACTTTTTTTGCGTGTTCTCTTTTTCAATAATATTAGCAAGAATGTTTCTTATGAAATAACAAAACAAAAATTTACTTACTATATTATAGTGTATACTCTTTTTGTACCAATAAAAAACAAAAAATATAATCATTTTATTACAATGTAGCCTATATTTTAAATTTAAAAAAAAAATACAAAAATGTACATTGCATTATAATGCAATGAAATTGTACAATGGTCTTAGCAAAAACTAGGGCCAAAAATAATTTTCACTGTAATAAAAGAGGAAATTTGTCCTAAAGACCAACATATAAACAGTGGGACTATCGCGCAGCCTAATAATTAAAAAAGCACTTACTAAATGTCTTTCATTGTGAGTAAAATTATTATTTTTTTTTGGTAAAAAGATATGAAAACATTTTCCGTCCACAGGTCTCATTTACACGCGTTGGTTGATTTTGGGCAACGACCGGCTGGAAGCGTCGCTAATGAAGTCGACGCAGTAAACTACATCCTGGCAACAGTGAAAAGTATTAAAAAAGATTCAGTGCCAACAATCAATATTGAAACAAGCATTCAAAATCCCACGGTAACTATATAACAACATTTCTCAAATGGTTTTTGCTCAATACTGATGTGCAGGTTCAATACTTTGTACTCAACCATTAATTGGTAATTTACTTTGATCTACCCTTTTAGCTGACATCACCCTTCAAACAAAAATGATTTAGTTGATGTTGTCTTTGGGTTAGGTAAATACTGGACCCAGAAAATGGATGGGTTGAATTTTTGATGAAATATCCCAAGTGGATTGATCGGTTGAAGAGTTGAAACATCTTAATCATATACAACACAGTGCAGTAGCTCCTGTAACCCAACGATTAGACATGATCCACACCATAGGCTTAGGAATTATTACAACACCTAGTACGAAAATCACATTTTTAGATTAATTAGAGAATTAGCCGAAAAAACATTTGCTCGATCAATCTGATTAGACGATTATGTTCTGGTCAAAGCACTTAACATAAGTTGCCGAACCCAGTGGAATGATGGGTTAAACTTTAAAATAGAAATGTCACAATCGTAACACAGTGCATTATTCTGTTTTCTCATCATAAACATGAATATCCTATCCGAATTAAATATCTACATTAACAAAACACATTAATGCTATGCAATTATAGCATTAAACTGCTTAAACTGCCTTTATCAATGTCCTCTTCAGTTTATTTATCGTACTTGTTTAGCAAGCGCATGTCATTGTTTGGTGTCACCAAGTAGAATTTAATCTGACGGTAAAGCCACATTATTATTTTTGGCTGTAGACCCCATGTAGGGCTAACTGCTCTTCAGCATTGTGCAGAGCAGCAGTTGCCTTCTTGATACGACTTGTATGATGATTCTTCCAAGACAACTTGTTGTCTAAGATCATGGTGGCTACCGTGGACCCGCCCATATTAATGTAATGTAAAAAGTAGAATTTAATGGATTCTAATTGTGACTGGACTAAAGCAAGTTTATAACCAAACCTGTTGTAGATACCAATTCTTTGTTGCTGCAATGGCGCTTTATATAAACCGCTCTGCACAAAACAATAAAACATTTGACTTAAGTTGGTTTGTTAATTGAATTTAAAAAACATAATTTTGTTTATTTTTTTATTGTTAAAATTTAAAAACATTATTTTGTTTATTTCCTTTCATTGTTAAATTTCAATCTGGTTCACGCCTTTATTAATCACCTTACAGGGTTCCTTCTGCATAGACTTTCTCGGTGGTTTTGCGAGTTATTATTCCAACATAACGAACACGGTTGTACGACTTTCACCAGTAAATGGCAACACTAAAGATGCATTGTTATTGAATTGTCACACCGACTCTGTGGCTGGAGGACCTGGTACTTTTATTTAACTTTGTCTTTGAATTATTTTTTATCAATAGAAGGTCCGGTAGTTAATTTAACCAAGGACGAGATCATCTTAACCATTGGGTTTTAAATCATCAACCTTTTGGTTAAAGGGAGGTTTCTAACTGGCTAGGCTATTGTGCCGGACATATTCCGTTGTTTCATTGTACGGCACAACAGAGCAATTAGTTTGGTGGACATTGCCTAAACCTAGTGGAATGGATTCTTGCAAGTTAAAGAAACGTCTCAATCATGCAATAGCTCTGGTTAACCGACAATGAGTGTGAGGTAATCTGGCGATTGTGCATGTGTTAGCGCCCCTGAGTTTTATGGAAATAAACATAAAATCCTAATCTGTCGATCGCATTCATCCTGGATTCTGGGATGGACATTCCTCCTTATGTAATATTCGATCCTATGTTATGCTTCCCAAAGCCTGTGGTTCAGCATTTTGTATTTTTTTCATTGATGGCATTCATCCAGGAGCAAGTGATGATGCGGTGGCTTGCTCTGTGCTCCTTGAAGTGATGCGGGCGATGTCAAAAAGCAAGGAAGAGCTGAAACATTCTGTCATCTTCCTCTTTAATGGAGCAGAAGAGAACATCTTACAAGCGAGTCACGGGTTCATCACACAACATCCTTGGGCTAAACAGGTAAATACCCCATTGCGGGACCAAAAAACATAAATTTTACAAGTGGTAATTGCCGGGTCCCAAGGGTTCTAAACTTCCCTAAGCCACACCGTGTGACCAAAATACATGCAATTTCAAACCAGTTTATTACGAGAACTCCTATAGTTAAAAAATCCCAAAAACCAACTGTCAAACCAAAATACAGGAAAATTCGCAAAAACTTGTGTAACAACTGCAAAAACTTGTGTAGCAGCTTTACAAGTTACTAATTTTTTACTTTATTAATGAACCTTTAAGGCCTATATTATCGGTCCCTGGTTGTGATTATCAGAGAAAGGGAGAAAGAAAATGGGGTTGGCTATTTGAATACTGTGCATTACCAAACCAATTAATACTGTGTTTAAATTCGTTTGGTGTTTTGGCAGTTTTGCAATAATTTTTAATAGCAAAAGCATTTAGAGACTTGGAAAAGATTGAAAAACTGGCATATCCCGGTCCCCACCATCATAGGTACTAAATCACTATTTTACATTGAAAAGCATTTGTTGTTCCAACAACACAACTGTACTCTTAGTAACCGACCTAACTAACGGGTGGCAGATTATAAAGTCATTATTAAGTTGTTTGTTTACGGACATTTCTTAAACTCAGTCGATTGATGTGTTCTATCATAATTGAGGAAACTTACTGCAATGGGTCTTGTAACCCAATTGTGTGCACGAGGTAATTTGACGATTATTGCTTTATCACGTAATTGTGATGTAATTTAACCATTGTCATGATAGTTCCCCTTTCATTTTCCCATTCAAGGGAGAAATAGAATGTGGTTTTCTATTCACAAACGAACTTGGCCAACTAGCATTTGAGACCTCTCATTGTTGCTATGTAACACGACTAGACACAAATAAAATAACTGAGTTACTAAGTGTGCTTAAAACCACTATGTAAAGACAATTACAGTTATTCAGCAGAATGCCAAATGCTCACAGTCATATTTTGTTAGTTGCACATGTTAAAGATATTGCTGCAGTTTTGATTAACCTAACATTTTGCCTTTATCCGTCTTAATTTTGGGTTGGTCAGTTACCATCGATAATTGTAAGTTAAAGTGATTATTTAATATGATTTATTGCAAATTATCTTTACCCTATTGGAATGACACTTAATTTTAATAAACTTAATTAAAGGGTCAATTTAAAAATGGGTAGTTAATTAATAGGTTAAGTTAATTAAAGCAATAATTTTCCCCATTTTTATCCCAGGTTCGCGCTTTTATCAATCTGGAAGCAGCAGGGGCAGGGGGTAAAGAGATTGTGTTTCAAACAGGGCCAAGTAACCCATGGCTGGCGCTAGCGTGGGCTCAAAATGCTCCGCACCCATTTGGTTCGGTGGTGGCTCAGGAAATCTTCCAGAGCGGTATCATTCCTTCAGACACGGATTTCAGGTAATATCATTTGAAACCACACAGACCATTAATCGGAAGGTTATTGGATCTGGATTTTACATAGTAGTTTAAATAAAACTGAAATTTCTGATGATATCGTCTATGGACTAAACCTGAGTTTTATCAAGACTACCAATAAATTGGTCTGACCTGTTAGTCTGGTGGTTTAGTGCGGACTCCTTTAAACCGAAAAGAAAAGTGTGAAATACACACAACACACTGCAATAGCTCCGGTAACCCGACGATGGGCGCGAGGTGATCTGACGATTGCCCGTGTGTTAACCTCCTTGATTTTCCCATTCACGGGGATAAACATGAATATCCTATCCTATCCTTAATAAAAATGGTTTTTAATAAAGTTTCAACACGCAAAATAGTAGTTCTACAATAGTTTACTAATAAGAGTTTTATATGATTTTCATATCTCAGAATATTCCGTGATTACGGACACATTCCTGGCATAGATTTGGCATACATGAAGAATGGCTACGTTTATCACACGGTGTATGACAATGAAGAAATGATAAAGCAGGGATGCATTCAAAGAGCAGGTTCGAATGCAAACAAAGGTTTCATCCATAGGATCAGATGTATATAAAAGAAGTGTATCAGCCTTCTAGCTTTCAGTTCTTTCCAGCCTTTTTTTACCGGGCTAAGTTTCAATTTATGATAAGTTTGACAGTAAGACCGTTTTTATTTTAAATTCTTTATAGGAAATGGTTGCATTAACCATTTTACCCACACAACCATGCATCACAATTTTTAGTCGGTAAATGGTTTGAACCCATGATGGGCTCGTCATTACGATGGTTTTTTTTGTATAAGAGTCGCTATATGTATCGGACGCGTTAACCATTCGACCACATAAACATCCAACCCATCCATCATAGGTGAGAATATACTCGCTGTAGTACGTCACCTAGTCACTTCCCCCGCATCCCTGTTGAGCGATCCCTCCTCCTACAAGCATGGCTCCCTTGCCTTCATGGATGTCTTGTCGCTCTACATGATCACCATCCCGATGCGCTTGCTCTACATCCTCAACCACTTGGTGGCCCTGGGAGCTATCTTTGTTCTTGGAAGATATTTAGTGGAGCCTTTAGGTCGGTAGTGCTCTTGTGTGGTAATCATCTTTATATATATTGTCCCGACTATCTAGGTTTTTTTTTATATAATCTGTCTTCATAGCTGAGTTGGTGTTGGTTTTAACCAGAAAGGTTGTAGGATCAAAACTTACTTGCTTCGCGGACTGGGTTCTTATAAAGGCACTTAGCGAAAGTCATCTGGACCCAGTGAAATACTAGGTTTAAAAAATTTTACCGATAATAAACAACACACTGCATTAGCCTTGGTAACCCGACAGTTGGCGTTAGGTAAATTGTTGATTGCCCATGTGACAAATTTTTTACTCGTACGTGGCGGCTAAATAAAAAGTTTTATCCTTAATAAAGGGATGAAAGCGAAAAAAATTTAATCACAGTAATGCATAGAAACTGTGTTTTGTGATCTAAGAAACTGGAATTTTAACCTTATTAATTATTTTAAAATCTGAATAATAACATCCCAGATTATCTTGTGTCCATGAGAGTCAAATTTCATTTTGTACACAGTTTATTTACCAAAGCTATATGTCTGATAATGTATATAGCTACAGATTTTTTAACCCAATATTTTACATGATTTAATTAATGACATTGGTACCCTTTCTGAATAAAACAATTAAACCAAAAAACTTTCCCAGCAAAGTGAATTTCACCACATAATTAAAAACATTAGTTTTATTTTTCTTTACAGAGAATAACAGGAAAAGCAGTTTATACACATAACTTTACAAAGAAAAGGAGTTAATACAGAGTACTTTACAGAGAATAGCAGTTAATACAAAGTACTTTACAGAGAATATCAGTTAATACAGAGAACTTTACAAAGAATAGCAGTTAATTCAGAGTATTTTACAGAGAATAGCAGTTAATACAGATAACTTTACAAAGAATAGCAGGTAATAAAGACTACTTTACAGAAAATAGCAGTTCGAAATTCTCGACAGTTTTGAACAACGGTAAACTTCTCCTACAAGCCGTGGGTGTGAACATTGTCTCTTGGATTGCTGGAGTTATCGCCGTAATACTGGTTGCAATGTTTCTGACTTCCGTTGGACACCCCATGTCCTTCTACTCAAAGCCTGTGTTCGTGGTGTTCCTATACGTTCCCCCTGTTCTAGCAGCCATGCTAAGCGTGCATCGCTACGCAAGGAATCACTTATTTAAGGTTTGGAATTTTTTGTTTATATTTAAGGGTATCAAAATGCAGGCATTAGAAGGTAATCTTGTTTGTCAACTGTCCTCTAATCTTAAACTAACAATAAAAGGTCAAAACATACCCCCTCCAATACCAGCACAACAGTATGTTTATTTGTGTTGATGGAAATATTTGTCACAAAGCCAATCATCGTATGACCAACACTGTTTAACCAAGCTGTTGCAGTGTTTTGAGCTTTATTGAAACATTTCTCTCCGGCCAAGAACACAACCAACTAGCCAGCACTGGTTAATTGACCCAACCCATATTTTGAAGTACAAAGATAACAAATAAAAAAATGTGTGCCTTTTTTGTTGATTGGGTGTAAAACTTACTTTTATCGTTTCAAAAATTATATAAAATAAAATAAAAATTTCCGTTTTCAACCCTTTAATCAGTGTTGATTAAATTATACACTCTCCAAAATTAACACAAACTCATTTATTAACCCACAGCTACGAAATCTTAACCACCAATACTCTTCACAGCAATTAGGAAGCTGTTGGCACACAGAGCGCGTATTTTTCAACTCCTCCATATACTGTGGACAGTTTCGCTCATCCAAATGAACAGATCAGGAATTTTGTCCAGTCTGGTTGTCCTTCTGTGCTTGCTTAGTCTGCTGATACTTCGTTCATTATTGTTGGGTTCATTCTTCAAAACAACATCTGGTATGATTTTTCAAAGTTTAAGCATCCTTTTTATCTTTAGTATCACCCAACATTTTTTTCATATAATTACACCTTACTCTGGTTATATGGGGCTACTGTGAACTTATGCAATCAACAATTCACATTTACTTTTTTTTAGCTCACATAAATAATACAACAAGTCAGCCTCATGTAATCCCACTGAGAGATTTTTATCATATTGTACACACCCATGTATTTCTAAAACATTTAATTCCAGCTTTTGTATCCTGATGTAGTGCCCTCCTCCAACTAGCACAACAGTCCCCTCCCCTAAATTAACAATAAAAAACTAACATGCACCCCATACCCCCATTAAAACTAACACAACAGTCCCCTACCTTAA
>CH002687.1:129215-167824 GCA_000149265.1 Ciona savignyi
TTGGGATTGGGGTTCCAAGCGATCCTGTAGTAATTACAAGCACCTAATTTTTGCAGGTCAGAATATTATACTTGCAGGAATGCGAATCTTCTATACTTGTCTATAAATGTGTAATTCAGTGTTTTTTTCTGTTTTTCCGTGTCTATTCACCAATGTGTTAAACTGTAGTTTTGCTTTTTTTCTACCTTCTTCTGTCTGACATATGAGTCTGGTGGGTTGGTGCGTCGCCTTTTACTGTGAGGTTGCAGGTACAAAACTGATCGCTAGCTAGTCGGTTGTCTCCTTGGGCATTCTCTTAACAGACATTGCCGGAACCCAGCGGATTATTGAGTTTTACCAAATTACAGAAACTTCTGAATAATACGTCTGAATAACAAAAGCTACAGTAACCCGACGTTGAGCGTGAGGTGATCTAACGACTTCCCGTATGTTAACCCCCTTGTTTTTTTATTCACAGTAATAAACATGAATATCCTATTCTATCCTATCCTTAACCTTAAATAATTGTGTCATTTTTCCTTAATGTAATAATGGAGCAAAAAATCACCTAAAACCAAACATTGAGCTTGTTTCGTGAAAATATTGTTTTTATAGATGATATTTCTGTTTGACAAAATGGAATCTATGAACATATCGGACAAGTTTGATCGATCCAAGTTTAGACCGAGTGTAATGCAGCACGGTGGAAAGCCAATGGGAGGGGTGGGTGACTTTTAAATTGATCCTTATTGATTCTAAATTGAGTTGACATTTTAGTTTAGTTTTTTCTTTTCTTTTCTTTCAAGAGATAAAGAATATAGCAAGGATAAGAAAAAAATGAAAAAAATTGCCTGAAAAAAGTCTAAAACTACGGTAATCTGCATTAAATTTATCAATGAAAATAGTCAATTTTGCAGGTTATTTCATTCAGTGTTTTGTGCCTTGTTTATATGTTTTTTTGGGAAAACCAAATGGGAAAACCGAAGGGTAATCACACAGCAATAGTCAGATTACCTTGCGCCCTCCCGTCTGGATACTGGAGCTAATGCAGTGGGTTGTGGATGACTTACACGCTCCTTTAATTTAGTAGAATCCATTAATATGCTGGGTTCAGGCAAGGTTGATTAAGTGCCTTGCCCAAGGACACGACCAATTAACTAGCGAACAGTTTTGAACACGCAACCCCTTCGGCTCAAAGGCGTGCACTAATCCACCAAGCTATGTGAACTAATAAGCAGGATAAAGCAGCACTGAGGGATAGTCGACTTTTGCAGTTAAATATTTTCCTCCGAACCCCCCAGATATATTGTCGTTACCGGGACAGGACTCGTGGCCGTTCGTCTTCTGCTGGTGGGTGGTGAAAGTGTCGAGTCACGATTTCGTCTCAATGTGATTAGTCATCAACTAATAGCAGACATCGCATTCACAAGTAAAAAAATAAGTTATATTGAACATAGAAGTTTTCTGTACACATTTCCACTGTGGTCTACACTTTTAAACATGATTAAATTTTTAATAAAGTTTTTGATTAACCCATTTAACCCCTACAAATGTGTCTCAAAAATGTTGAAACATAACAAAATGTGTCTCAAAATGTTAAAAACATAACAAAATGTGTCTCAAAATGTTAAAAACACTGCCCTAGACCACAGAACCTGACCAAATTGACTTACCCAATATATTTCAGACCAAGGTAAAGTTGTAATACTCACCACTGATGGAGAGATTCAACATTTCATTCAGTTCCATCAAATCCAGTTGAAGTTTAATACTGAGGAGCAGCAGATATCACACGAGGTAGGATGGGATATGGGATGTTTATGTTTATTCCCATGAATGGGAAACCAAGGGGGTTAACACACAGGCAAGTTACCTCGCGCCCACCGGCGGGTTACTGGAGCTATTGCAGTGTGTTGTGTACTATTTTCTTTAATTTAGCAGAACCTATTAATCCGCTTGGTTTCAGGCAAATGTCCAACTGACTAGCCAGAGACTAGTTTCTAACCTTTAACCCCACGGTGAAGCCATCCGCTATCCCACCACGATAATTTGTTGAATTGAGATATCAGAGAATTTGACATAAACTTATTGTAGCTGTAATCAAATTGGATATTCATGTTTATCCTCCTGATAAATCGCAAGGATCTATCTATTGAGCGATCATCAGATTACATATCCCCATCCATCATGTTACGGTAGCTATGCTGGTCTGACATGTGTGATGTAGTATATGATCACAGTTTGTTGTATATGGATTCGTAACCCAAACTTCACCCATTGTCAACCCCCCCTCACGAAGGTAACAGCATTGCCAAGTCTCCAGCTGCGGTGTGCAAGTGACAACCAGTCCCCCTACACCCACGTATCCCACGCTCAGTTTGTTTCCCGTGAAAACCAGGATCATGTTTTGGTGAGTTCGATATTATTATTATGTACACCCGGTTACCTCATTCGTAGCATGACAGACTGTGAACCGAATGGTGGTGGGATCGATACCAGGCATTAACACGACTTTTGTGTTTTTGGGCACTTGGCTAGCAATGATCAAAACTTCCAAACCACAGGGATAAACAAGTATCGCATGGGCACCAGATAGTCTGACAAAGAATATATTGATTCACTGTGTATTTGGTCTGATTGGCTGTATCACATGTTTAAACCATCAGTCCAAAGGTGGTTGGATCGATAACAGTTACTGGCAAGTCAGTTGTATTCTTTGACAATGCGCTAAGCTGACATTGAACAAAGAATTAAATAGGAAATAGGATATTCGTGTTTAACCTCGTGAATGGGTACAACCCATTAATCAGCTGGGTTTAGGCAATGTCCGTTACGTGCCTTGCCCAAGGACACAGCGGACTAGCTAGTGATCAGATTTCTACCTGTAACCATTCGGCTGAAAGGCGGCGCATTAAACCACCAGATTATTCTGTCGGACAAATTTCTTGGATAAGCATAGTGTCCTATTCTATCAGTTTGCACATTGATAAAATTGTAAACCAGAAACCTTAACTGTTTGTGTTGTTTTTTTGACCTAAAAATCGTTTTTGTGATTGTATCGTAGGTTTAATGCATTTACAGACGTTGCCATCCAGTGATTTAAATGGTGTCGGTTAAAAACTGTTACGCAATACGTAAAGCTTTGTAACCTGACTGGACATTTAATAATCCAACATTGAACATTATATAATTATGAGTTATGCAAAAGCCTGAATTCTAATCACAGTTTGCTGATCAGGTATCAAAACCTAATTTGGAAAGCCAAAAACAATTAAAAATCAGAAAAAAATCCAGCAAAATTCAAAAATCAGAAATCCAAATCTCAAAACAATCAATTACAATTTTTTAACCATCAATTTTTGAACTAAACAATATCCGTTTTGAAAATATTTTGATCGAATTCAATTTGAACCCCCAGGTATGTGTGTCGGGTCCGAGTGGTTCTAAGTTCGAAGGCTGGTTGATCAGGAAGGAAAACGTACAGCTCCACCGAGTCTTCCAAACCGGAAACCCGACCGTTTCCCCACCAGAATCAACCAAGTATTGGCATTACGTTGTCCAGTCGAACCATTTGCCCCAGGTGGGTTAGATATTGACTTAAAAACAATTGTTTTAACCACTGGTTGAATTTCATTTTAGAAAAAAACGTTTTTCTTATTTTTCCACTCTTTTAAATTCGGCTTCCCTTTTAATACTGGGTCGTGCTTGCAAAATTTTAGTCCAGGCTTTAATTTAATTAATTTTAATTTAAAGTTATCTTTGGCAATTTCTTGATTTAAGGTTTAATGGCCACATCACTCTTTTCTCTCTGTTGTACCGCGTCTATTCACTGATGTAATTTAACTACTGTAGTCTTGCTGTTTTATCCTGTCTTCTTGAATTAAATAAATTATGTCGTTCTTTTTTAATGTAACTAAGGATCGAAAAAACTAAACTTAACTAGACATTTTTTTAAAATTGCTGTTTTTATTAAGTTTCGAACCCATGATGAGCTCGTTGTTAATATCGTTTTTTTGTCTGTTAGTCAGTATATGTATTGGTCATGTTAATTAGGCCTATTCAGTCACAAGACCATACAATATTTGTTTTTTGGATTAAACCTACTTTATTTTTTAGTTACCCTTTTATATCATTTTTTTGTTGATAGGCTCAACCTTTTGCATGTTTTTATTATGGAAACAAAAAATAAACTAAAACTTGTCAGAAACGTATAAAAATTAAATAAACTAAATCCAATCAATCAACCAGGTTTTAAACTTCTCAGTGCCAGCGCTGCCAATAGACGCATCATCAAACGAACACAAGTTCTCCCAAGAACACAAGTTTTTCTGCGGTTTCTGCTTTGCAGTTGCGCTGGCCGACAACACGATACAAATACTGCACAGGTACTAATGGTATTCATGTCTGTTGGCATCCGTTTAAATGGTGTTCATGTCTGTTTGAACTGTTGTATTGGAAGTGGTAATAAAGTCAGTGAATCATATTTTAGTTTGACATTAATTGTTTCCTAAATCCTACAATATTACTGTACGGATTGTTGTATCTTTAAACAAACTATGTAAATGAAAACTATAAATATAATTTATAAAGAGACAATAATCACTACAACACTATATTATCAAGTCAAGAAAAGTGGCACCCGAAAGGATATATTCCATCTCTTTTAAGATATAGGTTAAACATAACCCTTTTTAATATATTTTTTTAAATTATTTCTACAGTTAGACTCATATAACTTCAGTAATAAAGCATGCTCCATACATTAGGCATACAATCAATTTTAGAGAAAAAAGAAGTATTTAAAGCAGACATGGGCAAACTACTGCCCGCGAGTCTTTTATTCTCGCTGGATAAAATCGACTGTTGCACAACTAAATAGTGACATCACAGTAAAATTATGATGTCACAGTAACATACTAGTTTATAATGTCACAGCTATATTTGTGCGTCGCTTGACGCAATAGTGCTTTCTAGTTTTAACTCGTAATGGTGAATGTACTGTCTTACTTAGTTTATTTTTTTTATCAACAGTCACTTGGCCCACCAGTCTAACAATGAAAAAAATTTGGCTTCTGATTCAAAAAGTCTGCCTGCCCATGATTTAAAGTCTTCTTTATGATCCATAAAATTTGGTATCTTATGACTCATCACTCAGCATTCATTGTACGGTTTCAGGTTGGTATTGCAGGTGCTCGACACACAACATCTTCCCGAGCGCAGTCAACCTCGACAAACCTCCCCTGGGAAAGCGATGAAAACGTCGGCGCCATTTTTGATCCGAAATGTGTCTTTTTCCACGCTTTCATGTGCAATGGTACGTTTTGTAGTTTGCTAAAAAATGCTGATTACTGAAAAACTGATGTTTACTATATAATCTACTGCGTTAGTGTGGTCGATTAAGTTGGCCGTTATGAATGCACGCATCTGGATTCAATATCCAACCAGAACATTTTTTTACAATTATACGTAAAGTGCAATGGGCAGTCCACGTGTGCATGCAGGACAAAGTTTTTTTACAATAACTGGGTTTTGCAACACCTAACAAAAAGCTAAAGAATTATATTCAAATAAAATAGTCAATGAAATAGGATATTAATGTTTTAACCCTGTAGCATGGAGAATGTGGAAAACTTATCATCTTGGCAATTGTCAGAGATAAATACCTGGATTGATGGTGCTGTTTTGTGCAAACTGTGCTTTCTTGCGCCCCGTTATCCTATCCGGACAATTATGCACTATTGCCTCCTTATTGGTTGCAACATCCTTTAACCCAGCAGATTACTGGATTTTACTAAATTAAGGAACGTGTGAATCACAACACACTGCAATAGCTCTGGTTACTTGACTGTAGGCGCGATGTGATCTGACGATTACCCATATGTTAACCCCCTTGGTTTTTTTCCATTTACGGGGATAAACATGAATATCCTATAAAAAGAATTTAATTTGGAAACAACCGGTTTAAACCAGTTTTAAGTCGCTTCTTCAACGCTTTTGAAACCAGCAATCTCACACTGTGTTTCCTTGCAGATCGCGGCCGACAAACACGGGAATCTTCTTCTGTACAAAGTCCCTCCATGGCTGAATGCACAAAATCGAATCAACACGTTGCATTCGTTGAAGCAGCTCGTACAACTATTGCTCTATTGCTTGGTCTCTGGGAAAGAATGGTATTTATATGCGGAATCACATAATTGCTAAAATAGTAGTTTAAATATTGAGATGATATAGGATTGTTATTTAATTTTAATTTAACGACGAATTCTTTTTTTATGCATTTCTGTTTTCCCTTGAATAGGAAAATGCAAAGGACATTATCACTCAGATTGTTAGATTACTCTGTGCCTCTCATATACTTAGTGAAACTGTAAACTGAGTTGTATATGATTAAGACATATTTTAAATTTTACTTTAACCCATTAATCTAGTGGGTTCAGGCGATGTCCACTCAGTATTTTGCCCAAGGGCAAAACCAACTAAATAGTGAACAATTTCCAACCTGCAAACCTTTGTGTCAAATGCACTTTTACACGAGCAAATCTAACAGTTACCCTTGTGAAAATGCTCCCTTACTTATCGGCAAAGTAATCTGTTGATTGCCTGTGTGATAACGCCCCTTGAGTTTTCCCACTTCCTAGGACAAAACATAAATAGCTCATTCTTTTAACCCCAGGTCTAAAACGAGCACCCCCTTCTAACCCCTTCCCCCACCCCCTTCTAACCCCTTAACTTGAGCACCCCCTTCTAACCCCTTAATAGGTATAAAACAAGCATGCTAAAACAACCCTCCTAACCCCTTCCCATCCTAAAACAACCCCTTCCCCCATCCTAAAACAACCCCTTCCCCCATTCTAAAACCACTCTTCTAACCCCTGCCTTAAACCCCCCCAACCAACAGGTGGGAGATTCTACTCCACATCAGTCCCAACATGGTGGAACCGTTGGTGCAACGTTTGACATCCGAGGTTGGAAATCAACTTCCAGCTGTCCAGCAGGTCAGTCGTGTTCCATCATTGTAGTGAGGGCTGCCATGATGATTGTAAAAAAAGTATTGATGATTACGGGTCACGTATCGCGATAATCGTAAGTAAACATAGTGAATTCCCAAAATCTGAACGAAATGTCTGTATCGGACTGAAATGCGTTTTTGATAACATTAAAACTACGGTGTGTCATTTTTAGGTAAAAGTTTCCTATAAAATATTGCGTCTGTGGTGCAATAATCGCGACACCTATTTATTAGTATCGTAACAAAATAGTATCTATAGTATCATTTACTCGAGCTATTGCAGTATGTAGTGTTGATTCACATGTTACTTTAAATTTGTTAGAACCCAATAATCCGCTGGGTCCAGGCAATGTCAGTTATGTGCCTTGCCCAAGAACACAACCGACTAGCTAGTGACCAGTTTTGAACCTTCAACCCTTCGGCTGAAAGGTGACACTTAACCACCAGACTAATCTGTCAGAAAAATTAACACATGTTTATGCCTGTAAGATAGTTGGGGGTTGCTATACACCCACATTTTGATAACAAACTATATATCCCCAGGTTTTGGACTTAAGATTACAAGCTTTGAAGATATCTGCCTATCACATCACCTCCAGTCCTTTAGCCACCGACCACCATATTAAAATGCTCTTCCAAGCCATAGCACTGGTAACCTATTTCATTGGAAATGTGAAAATTTTAATTAGAAGCAATACATGCTTCATGTACGTTGGAAATCGTTTGATTTACTCCTACATTTTAGTTGTAGGAGTAAATTGTAATCAATATCAGTGTGGAATAAAATAAACTTGTAATCGTATAAGGTCGTATAAAAATTATTTCCCCAGCATTCACCTTGGCTGATTTGTTTCTAAATAAGATTTCATAATTATTCACTGTCACTGACCCCCTTCTTTACCCAGGTGTTTCGATCGCTGGTGCGGCCCCACCAGCAGGTAGGGGGTGAGGAGAATGACCCAGCCGTCAAACTGCAAAGCATAAGTCGGTATGTGGATGGGTTTAACTGCATATTTGGGGGGTAGTTTGGTTATGCAGTTCATAAAACTGTCACCTAAAAGGTAGCGGGATTGAAACCAGCTGCCAACCACTCGGTTGGGTCCTGGGCCAAGATATTTATATTTTATCTAAATAAAAAACATATTATCAAATAGGCAATCATAATATTACTGCATGTTCACTGTCCGATTGCCGGAACTAGTGCTTTATATGATTAAGCTATTCAAATCATTTTAATACAACCCATTAATTTACAGGATGTAGGCAAGTTTTGCTTCTTTGGCCACTAGTGTTATAAAGTCTATTAAACCCCACCCACGGGGATAACCCCACACAGAGGCAAACACCCCTCATTCTCACCCCCATTCCTACCCCAGCACTTCAATGGAGACGAACATCGATCAGTTGGTGCAAAACGTGGACACCGACCCCCAGACATTGCAGTCCATGCAGCAACTCATACAGTGGGTTGCTGATGTTGCGTTGTATCTAATCGCCTCCCTACCTATGCATGTAAGCTTCTGTACTAAATGGTTATAATTGTAAACAAAAACGGTCGTTTTGGTTAAGACGCGTTTATACCTAATTATATGCATGCCAGACAGCTTATCTACATGGTAAAAAATATAATATTTAGATTCAATCGTCCCAACCATACGGTTACTGGAGCAATTGCTGTGTGTTGTGTATGCTTAAGACGTTTTTACTCTTTCACACATTGCATTGGGTTTAGGTGATATCTGCCAAGTGCCTTGACAACAACTGATTAGGTGGAGACCAGTTTCAACCCCATTACTCTTCGGGTTAGAGGCGATGTACTATACTAACCCACCAAGCAATTTAGCCAAACTATGGAACAAACCAACCACAACCCAACAGCCATTCTTTACTATAGTATTCTAACCAAACCACAACCCAACAACTATCCAGAAACAAGCGAACCGGCCAGCCACATCACTGTACTGGGACCGGGAATGGCTGTCGATGCTGCGTGAGATGCTGGTAGTGATCAGGGTATGGGGACTCCTCAAGTCAGCGTGTTCCCCTGTCTTCAACGTCCTCGATTCGAAAATGGACGTTCTGTCACATATGTTCAAACTAATTTCACAGTTATGGATGGCCAGTGAGTGATCATCTTATTTTATATATGGGATTGGATATTCGCATTGTCTTGGGAGTGGAAAGACCCAAAGTGGGCACTTGTCACATGGGCAATTGTCAGATCACCTCACGATCGGATTACTGAAGCTATTGCAGTATGTTGTGTATGATTGAGACTTTTCTTAGATTTCAGGAACACATAATTCTACTGAGTTCAGACAATGTCCACAAAGTGCCTTGCCCAATGACGCAATCTGTATCTAGTTTAAACCTGCAACCATCCACCAACTCCATCAACTTGTTGGTAGTTCCCCATCCCCAAACAAAAAGTGATAAAATTTATGAAGCCCCAACACTCCAACATAGTAATAAAATCCCCCAACAAACCCCTCATCTGCCCCAGATAGTGACGAGCATCGCATGAACGACCTCCCCATGTCGCTGAAGAGCGAGTGCAGCATGCTCCCTTTCCACGTGGTGATTCCCCCTCTGGAACCCATTCCTCCCCCTAACAGTGCCATCAGCCAACTCATGAACAGCAATGCTCCCTGCAGGTAAGAACGATGAGTTTTTGGTGGAATGTAAATTTGTCATTTTTATGGGGACTATTAATCTTTATTCCTGTGAACAAAAAACCCATTGGGCGTTAACACAGAGGCAATCTTCAGATCACCTCGCGTCCACCATTGGGTTACCGAAGCTATTGCAGTGCGTTGTGTATAACTTACATGTTCCTTAAATATAGAAAAAACCGTTTATCCACTGGGTTCAGGCAATATTCGCTAAATGTTGTGGGAAAGACACAACCAACCGTCAGCAGCAGTTTTCGAAGAAACAATCTTTCGACTACTTGCAGGCCACAAAACCGTTTTTCCAATTGCCGACAAAACAAAATTTTAGGAAAGATAAAATTCCACAAGAAACTCGGCGAGTTAATATACACCTGACTGATACTTAATTCCTGATATTCGCGACCAAAAAATCTGCAATCTGTTGCCGTGACGTATTTCACAACGTCAGGGGCCCATTCAAACGTCACAAACAGCATAATGATGTCTGATCGCTGCGACACTTAAAATGCGCGGGATTTTCTTGGCACAAAAAACGCGACGTCATGTTTCGGGTTAATGAGACCACAATACATTACGTCAACAACCGATTATTGTGACGCCAGTGCGACCTGGCTGTATGTGATAGCGGCTACTTACAAAGCAGTTTTCTCGGTCGATTATTTGAGGCTTTTACATGTGGTATTGAAACGACCGTTTTTTTAACGTTGACATTGTGTGATCGAAACCAGCCGCTGGCGGGTTTATTTATGTCCTTGGGCTTACGACTTTGCGAACATTCTTGGGGCGGATTAATGGGTTTTACAAAATTGAAGGAACGTCTCAATCATACACAACACACTGCACTAGCTCCCTTAACCCGACAGATCTGACGATTGCCTTGCAATAAAACTTGCGTTTGTTCCGTTCACTGAAATAAAATCATGAATTAAAAGCGATCGTTCTAATTTTGTTTCTTAGTTTCACGTTTGGGGAAGCCCCGCAAGACAACTACGTCATATCGGCGAGGCAACAGTCCATGATGCATGTGGCGATTCCCGGTAGCTCCGGTAAAATCGATTCTCTTCGGCGGACCTTCTTAGGGAAAGTCCCCAACCAAGATTTGAAGGAATGCATACGGTAAATAAAAATTTGGATGCTTATTACACGAGGTTTTTTACATTGATGTTAACAACCTTGCACATTTTATCATTGGTGGTGGAATAATTTCATTGGGCGTTATAATAACCGTGCGTTTCACCATAACAAATTGGTATAAACCAACGGTTGTGTTGCCGAATTATTAGCGCAACGGATACATATAATGATTCCTTTACAAAAACGGTCTTAGTGACGAGCCTATCCATGGTTCGAAACTTAACCTGGGAGGGGGGAACTAAAAGGAGGAAAAGAGGGAAGGAGGGAAACTGCTCACTAATATAATAGAGATAAGGGAATAATAGTTAGTTTTAAAATAGGGGTTTTGTTAGGGTTAGATTTGTGGTTGAAATGAGTGTTTGGGGCAGAGTTACAATTAGTCTCTAATAGTTTTAGTGACTAGTTTTCCTCCTTCCCTCTTTCCCTTGTTTTAGTGTTGCACTAGCCTGGTGCATAATTATTTTTTATTCTATCTTTTACATTATACTCGGTTCGAGCGATTGCTGTTAAGTGCTTTGACCTTGATACAACATGACTCCGAAGCAGCTGTTTTCGATCCTGCAGCCTTTTGGCCGACACCCCGACCCCACAAGCCCCGGTTCTGCCGCGTTTAAGTCCCGATTTCCCCGCAGATGCGGCATCACGACTACCTGCAACAACCTGCTACGCACGACGCTTAAAGTGTGGGATCAACGCTTCGTGCGCAGCTGCGTGTGTGGTGGGCATTGGAAGAAAGTTCATTCTACAAACCTTTCCTGCGTTTGACGACTGGATCTCCGACGCCAAAGTTCTTGGTCAACAATACTATCGTACATTTGCGATTTTTTATAAAGTTTTTAAACCGAAAGGTTGTCGGATCGAATCTGGCCGCTCGGTTGTGTTCTTGTGTAGTGCACTTGGCATCGCTTGAACTCAGTAGATTAATGGGTTGCTTTAAAACTGCAGAAACTTCTAAATTATATACAACACATCACAATATATCCGATACCGCAGTATAAGGAGATCATCTAACGAAATAAATACGTAACTGTTCCATCTTCCATAAATGTACAATGTACCTGAGGATATGACCAAAATCTGACCTCTTTGCGTGGAATCGACCATTATTGTTATTTTCCGTGTTATGTATGTAGTAAGCTATGTATATACGTAGTATGCTATGTATATAAGTAGCAGGCTATGTATATACGTAGTAAGCTATGTATATACGTAGTAAGCTATGTATATACATAGTATACTATCCATATGCATGGTATCCTATGCCTAACGTAGTGCGTTGTGCATATACGTATTGTGCTACTTATAACTGCCATCGAAGCTTTACAATTACAAGATTAATATGAGACTTGTGTTTTTCTTTTTGAATTTCGCTTCAGTGTGTTCTATAGAGATTTACAACAGCAAAATAGGCTACTTTTAACATTAAAACGCTGTTTACCGAAATCTTATATATACGAGTTGCCGTAATAATGATTGAATGAAACGACTTGCGCATAAAAAAACACAAAGTTTCGGTCGGATACGCACGGTTGTGCAGAAAACAGGTTTTCTTGTTTGTTTATGTTTTATTGATGTTAAGCGCAGGCTCTCGCATGCCACTTGGCAAGACAACTGTCCGCTGACGACGTTTAAATGAAATCTGCACGAAAAACGAGCCTATAGGGCAGGGATTCTTAACCAGGGGTAAATTTACCCCCTCCCCCCCTACATGATCGACTTTCCTGAGGTAATGGTAAAATACTTGATTGAATGAGCTGTATATTGAGGCGCTAACTGGTAATTTTTCGGCGAAAATCGACCGGTTTTTATTGGTAAACGAATACTTAGCAAGGAATATAATGGTAAATCTAAAACAAAAATTGTTCTTAAAAATCAACAAAGCCCATGTAATTAAACAAACGTATTATCTACCACTTTTAATACCTTCGGTGCAATTTTTAATAATCAGAAGTCGATATGGTTCATAAATAAAAGTTTAGTATGAACTAGAATTGTCAGCATTTCATATTTGTCGGTATTTCGTTAATGAAGTCGTGAAATTCTTGCCACTAGTTCGTTTTAAATTGTCATTTTCGCTGTAGCGATCATCGTGGTGAGAATGGCGCCTTTTAACTTCCTTCGAGCGTTGAATTTCTTCAGACATTCGATCGTGGTCTCTCGGTGGATTTTCGAAGCCGCAGATTCGCGAGCTCGGATCCACGGATGACCCAACGCCTCCTCCGCCGTCATCCGTTCATCTACGTCTACATCCAGCATCTGTCGGATCAAACTCTTTGCTCCGTCCGTCACCTCTTCCCAGTCGTACCTTGGAAAGGTGACGGACCCTTCCCTTATCGCCTCGAATAGCTCCTCTTGGGTATCGCCCGTGAAAGGTGTAGATCCAGCAAGCAGAATATACAACACCACCCCGCAAGACCACATATCAACCGCTTTGCCATACTTTTTCCGATCCAATATTTCAGGGGCGATATAGCTCGGAGTACCAGCTAAGCCAAACTTCGTTAGTTTGTCCCCGCAGGCCTCAACTGCTAATCCAAAGTCGGCAAGCTTGACAACAGCTCCCTTTTCCTTGCTTGCCAGCAGCACGTTTTCTGGCTTAACATCCCTGTGAATGACGCCGTTCGCATGGCAGTACGCCAGCGCTTGTATAAGCTGCTCGATGCACACGCTAGCATCTTCCTCGCTATAATGGCTTCTCTCCACTATATCCTCGAAGAGTTCCCCGCCAGTTACAAGGTCGAACAACAGTTTCCTACAACCATCGTCGGAATAGAACCCGTGTAACACAACGATATTTTGATGTTTTAACCTCCCGCAAATCTTTGTTTCCCTTTCCAGCATTCTAATGTTGTGACTGCTAAGTTTCGTCGATTCAATCACTTTTACCGCAAACTCTCTGTTCGTCTTCTTTTCGACACATTTCCTCACCAGACCGAAGGCTCCGCGTCCGATAACCTCACCGATTGAATACCTGCTGCTGAAACTCTCTCCGTTTAATTTCTGCTGGTGCGACATGTTGAAAATAGCCCGAGATACTCAAAAACACACAATCAAGGAAACACAGCCACTTTATGCGTTACAAAATGCTGTAATGAAAGGTAAGCAAGCAGTTCAGAGCACTAAGCTGAAGCACTTCCGAATAATAATTCCGAAATTTTGCGCGACCAGTACGATTACACAGTCCTAGTAGCATCAGTAACTACGTATCACACACCTGCTTTTCTACGAAATATAGCACGGGTGATCACAGATTTACCTTAATCAACCGCTCAACTCTGCGTCACCTTAAATATAACGACTACCGAGCTTTATTATCTCCACACATACAGTCTCACAACTAAAACAATTCCGCCAACCACTGTCAGTTTCTAAGTGATTGAGCGGTCAAACTGACACTCGCAGTCGGCACTTGACTAATATGTTTTGCATCAAGTAATTATACTGAATGCAAAATAATTACTCCCCGCGTACGAGAAGGTACTATTGTTCAGCCTCTGATCACAAAATTGTTTAGGTTTATTTGTTTTTGCTCCTTTAAAACACAATAATTAAAAGAATATCGCTAAGGTATAACTAAGGGAAAGCTGGGAAAATAGGAAATTAACCGTCAAAGACCACTTATAATCTGATGTTAGCGTATATACTAGCTGTGGCTCGTTAATCTGACCTGGTCGTTTTGTATATTTGGTTTAAGTAAGGATAATATATCATTACATTTATTAGTAATATTTCTAAAAAATAGACACAGAAAATGGCAATAAGCGCCTAAGTTTTTTGCCGACAATATGACTATTTCTTACACGCGAATAAAGGCGTTTAAGGCATTAATTAAACACAAGTCATGGCTGATAACGACTTTACAGTACATATTATATACATTCTGCTGGTGCTAAAAAGGCTCTATCGCTGAATCTTTTTATAGATGGCCAAAAGATGATGTGCTTACTAATTAAAAATACAGAATTATTTTGTGGCCCGAATTTTTGGTAGGCCTTAAATAGCTTTATGAGGTCATTTAATTTGGCATTGGTACAGGAATAATTGCGATTAATTATCTGTAATCACCGGTAATTAAACCGGGCTTTCCGTTTAAGTGGTTTGATGTCCAACTCTTCTGTTATTTGGTGACAAACTTAGCAGTATTTTATGTTCCGTTATTTATATGTTACGCCAGTTCAATATTGCGTCACCTATAGGTTACGTCAGGTAAATATTACGTCACCAATAGGTACGTCACTTATACGTTATGTCAGTTATATATTACGTCACCTGTAGGGTATGTCACTAATACTTTAGTTCAGTTACATATTACGTCACCTATAGGTTACGTCACTTATACGTTACGTCACGAATATGTTTAGACATATGGCGTCAGATTACTGAACTGGCGTGTTGACTTCTCTGATGATGGACTAATTGTACGGTTGTGTGGCTGAATGATCAACGCGAACGAAACCGACCTACATTATACACAAACGCGGTCTCAGCAACGAGCCCATCATGGGTTCGAAACTAAAGCCATAAAAAATATGGACTTAAATGTGGATTCAGATTTCATTCGGTTTTAAAGATGGGAAGATGAGTGGACATTGGTAGATTTACGGTTATCATCGAATAACTTACCCATGCACATATATTTTCAACGCATGTACATAATGGAAGACAGCTTTCCTAACTTTTTGAAAAATCGTTATATATTCCACCACATTTAAGACAATGTTTATAATAGATATTAGAATATATTTCTCTACTGATTAGAATATATTTCTCTACTGATTGTGTTTTATTTAAATAAAGTATTTTAGTGACGTCACTATGGTAAAACATAACTGAAATAGAACATATTTGACTAGCAATGTACAGTAGAACCCCGCTTACATGACCACCTATGGGACCGTGATCAAGCGGTCGCGTTAGCGGGGTGGTCGTGTTAGTGAATTTTGATTTGCAGCAAGTTGTCGTCATATGTAGCTTAAACGTCTGCATTTTTACTAAATTTTCACCAAATGCCATTATTTTTATCAGATACTGCAGAATGAATTTAATACTAAAGTTTATCTTGTAGGATTCACTTCTGTTTGCCACATTTTTTTGTGTGTGCGCTCATTTATTCTTATTGTTTTGATCATAAAAGAAATTTAACCTGATTATTTTGGTGACAAAGGCAAATTATTTAGCACATGTGGTCACTTAAGCGGAGTCAAAATTGAAGATTTGGACCAAAATATGGCGGTCCCGGTCTGGAAACCGGGGTGGTCGCGTTATTGAAACAGAATGCAATGCATTACCTATGTAAATTATTTGGGACCGCACTGAAGTGGTCCTGATAATGAGGTGGTCGTGTTATCGAGGTGGTCGTCAAGCGGGGTTCCACTGTATATTGACGACATAAATGTTTTATTTTTTTTGCATACCGCTTGTTTGTGTGTAAGTGGGAATCGGTATACGTATCAGTAGCGTTAAACATTTGGCCACTCAACCGTACTGGTGAAAGAATTGTCGTCCGTGTGTTATTTAGCATTTTGTTTCTATGTGCCACTACAGCAGAATATTAGACTTGTCATTGGCTTATTGTTGTGCCCTGTGTGGACGAAGAATTAACGCGACCGATACATATACCATAGTAAAGTAGAACCCCGCTTACCTGACCACCTATGGGACCGTGATCAAGCGGTCACGTTAGCGGGGTGGTCGTGTTAGTGAATTTTGATTTGGAGCAAGTTGTCGTCATATGCAGCTTAAACCTCTGCCTTTTTACTAAATTTTTACCAAACGCCATTATTTTTATCATATACTGCAGAATGAGTTTAATACTAAAGTTTATCTTATAATATTCAGTTTTGTTTGCCACATTTTCTTTCGTGTGCGCTCATTTATTCTTATTGTTTTGATCATAAAATAAATTTACCTTCTTATTTTGGTGACAAAGGCAAATTATTTAGCACATGTGGTCACTTAAGCGGAGTCAAATTTGACGTTTTGGACCAAAATATGGCGGTCCTGGTCTGGAAACCGGGGTGGTCGCGGTATTGAAACCGTATGCAATGCATTACCATAGTAAATTATTTGGGACCGCACCCTGAATTGGTCCTGATAATGAGGTGGTCGTGTTATCGAGGGGGTCTCCAAGCGGGGTTCCACTGTATATCCAAAAAAAACGGTCTTAGCAACGAGCCTATCATGAGTTTGAAACTGAGTGCGGTAACAAAAGGAAGCTAACATATTCTAGATAGATAATTTGTGGGCTGTGAGCGCCTCTTTGTGTAGCTACTGAGAATTACAAAGTATTTCCTGTTCCAATTCTAATAGCAAAAACTCGTCTGGGTCAAACGCAGTAGCGGTTCTACTCTAAATAATAAAGGTGTACTGCTGTAATTGATGAAATATATTTTAAGCAAACAGCACCATACATAACTCTACAAAGCAATTTGCAGTCTAATGGCAGCTTTAAACATGATTTAGAACGTAAAACACTACGAATGAGTTAACTACATATTTTTTTCGTCGTAAGTTGTCGTCTTCAGTCACAAATGCGTTTGACTTTCTTCTTTTATCTATGGGATAGAGGCTATTGTTCACGTGGAAGTAGTTTGTCCAAACAGGTGGGAAATGTCGGATCTACGGCCCCAGATTCTATCGTCACACCCGTGGATGAGAAAACCTAGAAGAGTTACCATACGGACAATCGTCAGATTACCTCGGGAATACGTAAGGAAGAGTACCATACGGGCAATTGTCAGATTACCTCGCAAATACGTAAGAGAGAGAGAGTTACCATACGGGCAATCGTCAGATTACCTCGCGGATACGTAAGGGAGAGTTACCACACGGGCAATCGTCAGATTACCTCACGAATACATAAGGGGAGTTACCATACGGGCAATCGTCAGATTACCTCGCAAATACGTAAGGAAGAGTTACCATACAGGCAATTGTCAGATTACCTCGCGAATACGTCAGAGGGCCTTATCACACGTGTGATTATTAAAAGGGGTCATAAAATCAACGCGCTATCCGATTTTATTGCAGTGTGCTGTATAGGCCTATATGATCGCGACTATTATATTCAACCCATTAATTCACTTTAGCCGTCTTCCATAAAGTACATTACAAAATTACACAACCGATAAAGGCAGGGTATTATATATGTTTTATCCCCGTGAATGGGAAAACGCAAGGGTCGTTATCGCACGGACAATCGCCAGAATACCTTGCGCCGACAATTGGTTTGTTTTAAAATAACAACTTAAGCCAACAGCTTGTTTAGACCCAACAACCGTTCGGGTGGCGATAGACTGTCGACGCTCTTACCGTTCGGATCCAAGGTTCTGTCGAATAATACAGTCGTGTGACCGAATGGTTAGCGCGACCGATACATATAGCGACTTATATGTAGAAAACGGTCCAAATGACGTCCCTATCTTTGGTTCAAAACTTGTCTTGGTAAAAAAGGTTCTCCTGGATAGGAATTCAATGTACGACAGCCTGTAAGATTAGTTAGCTTCTGTGTCCTCGGGCAAGGTACTTAACGGACATTGCCTGAACCCAGTAACCCGGCGGTGGGCGGATCTGACAATTACCCGTGTGATAACGCCTCTTACGTTTTCCCTTTCACGGGATAAATATAATTATCTTATCAAATCCTTATCCTGCCTGGCACATGGTGACGCAGAGTATATGTGTTTTACCTCATTATGATTAACCCCCTTTGCAAGGCACGCTTGTTTATATGTAGCATGTAGCACCGCATCATGAATTGTAGGGAATTGGCTACTTTCTTCAGCCACTTCGAAGTAAGATCCCACGATTAGTGATTGCTTGACATCATCTTTAAAATGAGGGATAAGTCAGTGAATTATATTTGGAAGATTGTAAAACTTACTTGACAAGTTCACCAAAAGCATGTCGACACCAATCTCACTGAAACTCTTGCACAACTGTAAATATTTTGTGGATAGGTTTATAGTAATACCGTGTCGGTTATCTCAGTTGGTAAGTGTGTCTGCAGCCCGCCCTTAGCAAAAAAGATAGGGAGTTTAAAACTACTCGCTGGCTAGACGGTTATCTTAGACAAAGCACTATAAAATATACATCGTCTTTTGTGGATTAATAGGTTTAAAATAAATTATTAACAACGTCAGAACCCAATACAAAACTATTCTGCCTCTGCTGGCCAGGCAGTGGCAGTTAAATAATTCTTTCCCGTGTGATAACGCACATTGCGGTTTGCAAGGCAACATCTGACGACACTCACACGGATAAGAGAGCATCAGTAAGCTGCTCCTATATTTCTATTTTGCTCTTTAGAAATGCGATATTTAAAACCGCACAAATTAAAGAAAGTAGCCTACTGGAAAATTGGAAAATACGACAGTCGTTTAATACTTGTGATGATTACAAGAAGAAAAGTTAACAAAATATTCAATTATTTTATATGTACTTGAGCCACAATTACAAAAATCCAAATTAATGTTTATATACCACAATTACCGAATAAAGAGTTTTAATTCCGACCAAATCGATAAACGAAAATGAAGCACAGTCGATGATTAATGTATGAAGCAGTTTTTCTCCAGCGCTGGTCTTAACTGGTCTTTTCGATTTCTGACCGTTAGATGTCATTGAAGAGCCGCTACTTTCAAGATCCAAATCGATCCCCGGAATCTTTAACTGATTCCCCCCATTGCTGACAATAAATTGTTTGATGGTTATATACTGTATATGCAACACACTGCAGGCAACCGAAAGATGATCGCTTTAAAACCAACCGCTATCTAGAAAGTTATTTCCTTGGAGCACTCAGCAAATAACATTTAGACACAATAGATTAATCGGATAAATTAAAAAAAATAGAGACGCCAAAATCATGTAACACACTGCAATACTCTCGGGTAACATAACGGTGGGCACGGCAAAATCTGACGATTGCCTGTGTGATAACTCACATTGTGTTTCCCATTCACGAGGATAAAACATAAGTATTAAATCTTGTACATAGTTTACACACCATTCAACAAGTAAAATCAAAAGCTTAATCTTGTTCTTACATATTATCGCCGTTGACACCATTTAATTGCACTGCAGACGAATCCGTCTCTTTTTTCCGCTTAAGGATAAGCATATCTGGAAAATAGGTCTAGTCAAGAATGTACGTTAATGTACGGTTGTGTGGTCAAATGGTTAACGCCACCCATACATACACAGACTCCTATAAAAAACTGTCCTAGTCACGAGCCCATCTTGGGTTCAAAACTTGTCTCGGTAAAAAAACCTACGGTGAAGCGTTTCGAAAAAACTAATTAAGTTGTTTACCAGATCAAAATATTTTGCCATTTTTCTGGATTCGCCTTTTTAAATAAATCGGCTTTGTAAATGTAGAGATAAATATTTAAAAATGAGGTTAGTGGTATAACATGTTAAATCGTCAGTACACCTCGCGCCCACCGCCGGAGCTATTGCAGGGACATCTGTATGATTAACACGTTCCTTCAGTTTATGTTTATAACCACAGGATCAAACTTATAGGGTTCAAGCAACGTTCGGTATATGTCTTGTCCAGAGCACAGCAGTAATTCGGATAGTTTTGATCCTACAACCTTTTGGACCAGAAAATTAACCAGAAAATACCAAATTTGTCTTTAAACATGAGTTCATTATTTTAAGAATCTTCATTTAAATAAATAGAAAGGAACTGTATTTTTAATAATAAAACACACTTCTTGGATTAATAAGATAGAGGGATAGGATATTCATGTTTATCCTCGAGAATGGGAAAACCAAGTGGGTTAACACACATGCAATCGTAAGATCAACTCGTGCCCACCGTCGGGTTACCGGAGCTATTGCACTGTGTTGTATAATTTAGACATTTTTTTTAATTTGGTAGAACCAATTAATCCGCTGGGTTCGGGCAATGTCCGTTAAGTGCCTAGCCCAAGGAGACAACCGACTAGCTAACGACCGGTTTCGTACCTACAACCTTTCGGCTGAAAAGCGCCACACTAAATCGCCAGACTAACCGGTAGGATTTAATATTTTAACATGATATTACCTGGGTCGAAGCCAACTGCTGCGTAGAGCTTCTCTTTAAAATAATCACGGTTTGCGTAGTATAGAACGGAATGGAACTTGAAAATCACGATTCCATTTTGCGGTTGTGCCTATTAATAAAGACGGTAAGGGATGGAACACGTCAAACTGCATGTTTCAAATGTTTACTTTACAAATATTTAGGTGAAGCTATTTACGAAGTTATGATACATCGAAGTTATGATACATAACACAGTTATGATACATGGAATTATCTTGCTGCCAAATTTGCCTGGAGCACGATATAAATCGGGCAGGTGGCCTCACCGATGCGTAACCCTTGCGGCTTCGATAAACATCCGTACCAGCCACGTTCCCTAAGACCTCCCATCGAGGTCTCTGGGTGCGGAGGATTACTGTCAGCATTGAGAACCCCACCCCTGCCAGGAGTCCAATGTCGACTCCGAGAATCAAGACGGATAGCAAAGTGACAACCCATACCAGCTGGAAAGATGAATAATTGAATTCCTGGACTCGGATTTTACAATATTTTAAAGTCGGACGGTCGTGTGGACGAATGGTTAGCGAGAACGAAGCATATACAGCATGTGTGGCCAAATGGTTAGCACTACCGATCCAAATACAGCATGTGTGGTTAAATGTTTAACACGAACGATGCATATACAGCATGTGTGGCCAAATGGTTAGTGCGACCCATTCATATACAGTATGTGTGGCAAATGGTTAGCGCGAACAATTCATATACAGCATATGTGGTTGAATGGTTAGCTCGACCGATTCATATACAGCATATGTGGTTGAATGGTTAGCACGACCGATTTATATACAGCATGTGTGGCTGAATGGTTAGCACGACCGATTTATATACAGCATGTGTGGCTGAATGGTTAGCACGACCGATTTATATAGAGCATGTGTGGCCGAATGTTTAACACGAACGATGCATATACTTATTTCTACATAAAAATGTTTTAGTGACGTACATATCCTGGCTAACTAAGCTGGATTTCTAAATCAATATGAATCATTACTAAGTTAAAGGTTGTTTGATAGTTGGTAGTTATCCTTTGTTAACTTAATTGTGTTGTATGTTCTGGCGGTGGGCACAAGGTAGTTTAATAATCGTGTAGCATGTGGTAACGCCCCTTGCGTTTGCGCAATGAAAGGTATTCACATTGACATTCAAATCTTAAAAGTCACCATTATTTTGAATGTTTGGGTCCAATTAAACCAAAGAAGTTTGCTTAAGCACTTAAACATTCCAATTTAAACTACTATAAAGGAGTCGTTTGTAAAAATTACGTTTGTAAAATTGGATTAAAACAAAACTATTTTAATTTCACACGTGACCAATTTATTACACTAATTTGCGGTGGTTAACGACCGTACAATAAACGAGCGTTTGCTTCAGAAAAAACAGTAATGAAATGGCATTTTTATGATTAATTGACGCGTGCCATACCGGCTTCAAAGCAGCCTACATATAGCTATGTTAATTTAAATGAAAATAAATTCTGCTTACGCAGTCGACTTTCGATGTCTTGAAAGTTGGTTTCAGCAAAGAAAACTGTTGTATGATTCCAAATAAGCCCACAATAATGATACATCCCAGCACAGCACGGGGTAATGGTTGGAACACAGGGCCCAGGACCAAAATTGTAATAAGTACAATAATCACCGATAAGCAGCCAACGACCTGAAAAGAGTTTGTATGTAAATGAGTATATTTAACGGTCGCGTGTTAACATTTAGACAACGACCGCAGACAAAATTTATGCAACTGGAAATTGGCGTACGTAGATCGGCAGGGTAGATGTCTGCTTTTAGATGAAAATTTGATGGATCGAAAACAGCCGGTGGCTACGTTGGTTGTATACTTGAGCAAGGCAATCGCTTAAATCTAGTAAATTGATGGATTGTTATAAAACTGGAGAAAAGCCCGAGTCATACGCAACAACACACTGCAATAGCTATAATAACCCAACAGTGGGCGCGAGGTGATATGACGATTGTCCGTCTTTATTCACTTTTCCTCTTTTTTTCCAACCACGGTGAAAAAACAGGAATATCCAATACACAAACAAATTCAATAGTTCCGGCTGAATGCGAAATAACTCGACGAGTCAGAAACATTGAAGTATTGCGTTACCTGTGTGTTGCCGCCAGAGCTTTCCTGAATAACGCACCTCGCCAGTGCTGCCGCAGTCGGAAAGCTTCGGAAGAAGGAAGGAACAAAGTTGCCTGCTCCGTATGCGATAAGTTCCTAGACGGAAACACTGGGCATGACTCATTTGCCGAAATAAGAATATAATGTTTTACCATGTTTGATCAATTCTACAAAGCAGTCTTAACCAGCTATTATACGATAAATGCAACTTTGCATATAGATCAAACATGGCCAAATCCGGCCCGCCGGGTCTTTTATTCTTACCCGCCGGATGTTACCGACATGTTACAAGACTAAAAATAGCTATGTTACAGCTAAATTATGATGTTACAACTACGTATTTATATTTGTGTGTCGCTTAACCCAATAGAAATCGACCTTTCTGTTTTTAACCAGTATAATGGAGCGTATTTTTTAGTCTAATGTTTTTTTTATTATTGACAAACTGTATGTAAGTGGCGGCTCGATCACTTAGCTCACCAGTCTAAGAATAAAATAATTTTGGCCCCTGATTCAAAAAGCTTGCAGGCCCCTGTTATAGATAATAATAAAACAATTATATATCGTGTAGGCAATTTACGGTCAATGAAACAGTCCCGTTTTCGTATTTTCGTGAGCTGTTAATCCTAGAACTTACATCTATAATTCGGTACCAGCGTACCACCAGGAACCTGCTATTACATTTCGGATGTACTAAGCGGTGATTTAACCTGTCTAACTGGTTTCACTAAAACTACAAATAGACATTTTTGAACAGCGAATTAATGGGTGCTACTAAATTGAAGGAACGTGTGAATCATACACAACACACTGCAATAGCTCCGATAACCCGACGGTGGACGCAAGGTAATCTGAAGACTGTTTATGTGTTAACTCCCTGGGTTTTCCCATTTACTTTGATAAACATGAATATCCTATCCCAATCCTATTCTAATTATTTTTAGGGGTTGAAAATGCAATCGATATATATCACTCTACGTATACAACACATAAAATACATACACAGTTAAATTTGATAAACGTAAAAATCCTATCCTATTCACCTAATTAACAACCATTCAACACTTCACTATTACCTGGTTTGAGTCAATTTTATATCCATACTTTTGAGCATACATCTTTGCGATTGAAATGCTGATCGCAAAACCCACAATTGCCAACGCAAAGCCATCGCCCACAATACTTCCAAGTATGCTGAAGTCTGGGAGTATGGGTGCAGGTAATCTGTTGACACGCAATTTAGGTCAAGAGCTCATAAATAACAAAGTACGATATCTAATTCTTAACACAGACTCCTGCTAGAACGAAATATGGAAAGGAGGAGACGGGGGAGGATATTTATTATTATTACTGTAAATGGAAAACCAGAAGGGGGTTAAAACACGGTGAATCAGATCACCTCGCGCCCATCGTCGAGTTACCGGAGCTATTGCATTGTGTTGTGTATGAATCACACGGTTCTTTAGTTTGTTAGTTAAAAACCTATTAATCCACTAGATTAAGGCACTGTCCCTTAAAGGGCCTGCCCTAGGACACAACCGACTAGCTAGCGCCCAGTTTCGAACCTGCAACCCTTCGGCTGAAAGGCGAATCACTAAACCACCAGACTAAATATCATGCATATTAATACCACCTATTCGAATAGAATATTGTTAATTGTGAAACACATGGAGCGTTATCATACTGGCAATTGTCAGATCAACTTGCGTCCATCGTCTGCACATTGGTGTTATAGTAGTGTGTTGTGTATAATGTATCTTTTAGTCCAGGCGACGTTCGATAAATCAATACACCCCGTCCCTTATAACTTGGTTTTGATCCAACCGATTAAACCAGTGGGTTCTTGTGAGTCCTCTAAAAGCCTGGTCCAAGGAAACGACCGTCCAAGCAACTACTAGTTTTAATACAACAACCATTCGAATGTAAGCTAATGCTTTAACTATTTAACCAGTTAATAAACATTTAAATACTGTCGGACGATATGAACATACTGACTTAGATAGTCTCACCCTCTAGGAATAGGACCGACCACACTAACTCCAAAGTTTTGCTGGAAATGGCCAAACGTGGAGGATATAATTGCGACAACCACAACTATCACCTCGGAAGGAATTGGAATCTTCATTTTACTTCTGCATAACGCAAATGATAATGTTATATAAAAATGAGATAGAAACAACATCCTATGGAATTAAGAGTTGTTCAAAAAAACAACACCCAATCGTAGACTTAAGCAAATTGGTAAAAGACTGAAAATTTACAAACTACAAATAAAATTCGTTATAATTTTATAGGAATTTCTCGCTACAATTTTTATGGGAGACACCGAAGTTAATAACCCAGTCGCAAGATAGCCGGCCATAGTTGCGCTTTTTATAGGACTTTTAATACAGAATATTCATGTTTTATCTCCGTGAATGGGAACACACAAAAGGGCTATCACACGGGCAATTGTCATCCTCGCGAATAAGTAATAGTGAGGTATTATACGGGAAAATGTTAGATTACCTCCGGAATACGAAGGAGTAAGTTATCCCACAGGTAATCATTATATCACCTTGCGAATACATAAGAAAGCGTTATACCACACACTAACCATTCGGTCACCCATGCTGTATATATATTATATATATTTCGTTCGCACCAACGATTCGGCCACACATGCTGCATATGAATCGGTCGCGCTAACCATTCGGCCACACATGCTGTATAAGAATAGGTCGCGCTAACCATTCGGCCACACATGCTGTATAAGAATCGGTCGCGCTAATCATTCGGCCACACATGCTGTATAAGAATCGGTCGCGCTAATCATTCGGCCACACATGCTGTATATGAATCGGTAGCGCTAAACGATTTTGCCACACATGATGTATATGTATCGGTCGCGCTTTTTCCAAAATGCGTCGGAAAACGCAGTCGACGCTTAGGCACCGTGTAAAGGCACAACGAAATTTATTAATTGATTGTGAAATATTCACATTTATATGTTGCCACCACCCAGGTTTTATATTGCTAAAGTATTGGATAGAATGTTAGCTAACCGGTACACACCCGAACTTACTTAAATCTTATGTTGATTTCCCGCCCGGCGACAAGCACTGTGGCGCAAACAATTGATATTATCAATGTTGGGACGTGAGTAACAGGGAGATTTTTAAAGATTTCAATCCAATCCTGCAAAGTAATGGAAAGAAAGGTGTCAAAATAAACCGCAGGAAAAAAAACTAAAAGGAGAGAAAGGGGAGGAGGAAAGGTAATACATAGAATACTAACTTACAGAGTATTCTATGGTAATAAGAAGGAAAATGCTTACTAAAACTGTGAAAAAAATTATATTCTTGCACTAAACATAAATTTAATGTCACAATCTTCATTTTAATCAGTAGTTTTAACCCTTCTCTCTTTAGTTTTCCCTCTTAAATTATAGCGGAGGAAAAAACTAAATGGGTAGAAAAAGGTGAATTAGGGAAAGAGAAAAACTACACACTTAAATGAAGATTAGGGCAGTAGGAATGTAGGATTAGTGTTATGGATGGGGTGGGAGTTAGGGTTAGTTCTGGGGTGAATATAAGTGTTTCGGGCAGGCTTAGAACTAGTTTCTGTAATTTAATTGAGAAGTTTCCCTTCTTCCTTGCCTCTTTCCCCCCGTTTAGTTTCACCCTTAACTATATTTCACGGAAAATACTTAAAGGGGGAAATCGTATATAAATATAAAGTTCATGACATTAAAGTTTGTGTAAGCAATGGGTTTAAAGTTAGCATAGTTCTGGTGTAGGGATTATAGTGTGTAATGCAGGGTTAAAATTAGTTTTCATAGTTTTGATGAGCAGTTTCCTTCTTCCATTTCCCTTTTTTAGTGTTGCACTAAACCACAGCGTCCGCTTTGTATTCGGATTAAGTCCAGTAAATATAACTTACCCTGAAGAAAACCGGTATAGCAGTGGAAGATTTGATTGTTATACCAAGTACAGACGGTACTTGTGACGTCACAACCTGCAGTGCTGCTCCAGTAGTGAAAGCTTGTATAAGTGGATCCGATAGATAATTACACATGGTGTGTTTAAAACCAAGTATAATATATTTTCGCTCGAATAGCTTAGTTAGTGCTTTGCCTTCCAGCCAAGAAGCTGTGGAATCTAAACTGGTCGCTATCTAGTCAATTTTATCTTAGGAAAGTCGGACATAGCATGCACAACCTTGGCGGACATGGTATGCACAGTGTTAGCGGACATGGCTTGCACGACCAATTAGATATTTAGATTAAGCTACGTATGAAGAAACGTCTCTATCATACACTGTACACTGTAAACGCTTCGATAACCCGACAGTTAAAACGTAGTTAAAAGGCGATGTAAACTTCACAATACCTGGAAAATGCCCATGAGAAACATAAGAGCAGTCGCTGTTCCCACTTTCCGGAGTTCTATTTCCGAAATCCCCCCAATAAACGTCGCGTTCATTCCATCCACCGTCATTCCAGTCTAAACGAGAATAAGCATGTAGTAAACATACTGTTGTTTGGAATATTTCTCAAACTAAACTGTCATAAATAATGGTAAACGAAGACTTGCAAAACGCATGCTATCATTCGCATAGCTTAGTCCTAGTTCGTCTGCCTTCAGTCAAAATATTGTTGATCAAAAGCAACTACTTGTTAGTTGACCTTTTTGGTAAGGGTTCAACAAAAATAATGAAAACGCTTGACTGATATGCAATACACATCCAATCTTTGATAACCTGATGAAGGATGCGAGTTAATAGGACGATTGTAATAACTTCTCCTGGGTTTAACATCCACAGGGGTGACTCTAAATACCCAGCAAGAAAATGAGACAGAAACTAACAAAGAATAAAACAGAAAATAATAAACGAAATCAACAAAGCTTTCGCATTAACAGTACGTGTGTTTCGACTTCCATGTTTATCCGCGTGGACGGTTCCTTTAAATACCCAATATGGGCAGTGTCCTGGGTTAAATATCTTATCCTATATAGTTATAGTCAAAAGTTACACTTACTTACTGTTAATGCGAGAGTTTTGTTGTTTTCGTTTATTATTTCCTGTTTTATTGGTGGTCATTATTTTCTCTCATTTCCCCCTTTATTCTTTTTTTCTTTCTTTTAAGACGTGGTTTTAAGTTATTTCTTTAGTATAATTTATGGGATGATATCTGTAGTAAACGGATTGCCATATCAAGTCCCCTTTGTTTATTATTTATTGTTTCGTATAACTTATAATTTATTCATTTCTTTTGGTTATCGCAATAAAATACACTTTATAAGAAGAGTTGACTTAACTTGAAATGATGGTAAATCGACTATACAACACTTACTGTTTCGTTGAGCACAGGAATAGATTCAGGGACGAATCGAACCACCACCCTCTTAGTTAAAAGGCTCGTGACTGCGAAAGTACCGACCGAAATATGCCGAGATGTCCCCATAATGGTGTACAGCAGAACGGTGTAGAAGGAGGTGTACAAACCATAGACAGGTGGCAATCCAGCAAGCAAGGAAAATGCCATACCTGATATAGATTGATTACTTAGATATGTATTTTCATATACAGTTTAAAATTTAGAAATCTTTTGATATAATTTGGACCATCTTGAACCTGCAACCGTTTGCTTCAAAGGCGTCGCACTAACCCATCAGACTAATCGGTAGGACTACTAACATATGGGTTCACAACTTGAGCGGACAAAAACGCTCATATTTAGCTTTTTGTAACTTACTTTGAGGAATATGCACGATTCCCACGGTCAGGCCCGCTACCAAGTCACCGGGAAGCCATTTCTTTATTTTGTATTTCCGCATCCAGGTGAATATTGGGAAGAGGCCCAGCAGAACATCCAAGAAACAGTGTGTGTTGCATCGTTTGGCGCATTTTCTTGCACGTTCCTGTGGTGTTGGAGAGGGAGGACGAAGTTCGGCGCCAGAAATCTCCTTTTCGAATTCTGGGACTGAACGAACGGCTCGGTCAATGACGTACCGACACGTTAACTCACTGTTGCCTTGTCTGTTGGCGAAAAACATTGTGTTAATGTTGTGCAACACTATAGAGAGGAAAATAGATAAGGAGTGAAACTGCTGAATAACTATGGAAACTATTGTTTTCTAACCCTTTTCCAATCTACTAATGTCAACCCTACAGTCACTAATTTTAACCGTAGAATCACTAATTTTAATCCTAGAATCACTAATTTTAACTCTAGAATCACTAGTTTCAACCTTAGAATTACATAATTTTAACCCGAGAATCACTAAGTTCAATCCTAGAACTAACAATTACATTAACACCACCCTCTACTTCTACACGTTATTAATGTTACAATATTCATTTTAGTGTGCAGTTCCTTTCCCTTTTTTTCCTCCTTTAGTGTGTAATAAATAAACCAAGGCTTCGTGGCGCAGGTTTACAGTATAGGATATTTAAAATAATAAAAGGACATTTTTTCTCTAAAGTAGCATAGTAACAATTTCTAGAATATCAGACTACTGTGCTGGTGTCAGGAAGTTTGTTTATACTAATTATCCTTATTACCTTAGAAGCAGGCCCGGTGCTAGGAACCGCGGGGCCCAATTAGAAATGTGATGGCGGGGCCCCTACTCTTCAGAGCAAAATTTATGGGTGTTTATATATCATACATACCAGTACATACAAACTACAAAAATAGACATTTAATACTTGCTATAAAACAAATTAAAGGTAATGTGGCTGCTTATTTACGATACAGTATATTGTTTTTCTTCCATATATATATATATATATATATTGTTTAGCAACCATATCCATTATGACGTAACAGGCAGACACAGAAATATAAATTTGACTTAGTTACGATGCATAACAAATTGATATTAGGAGAAAGAATATTATTTAACTTTTTATTTTACGTTTCAGTAGTATTTTAAACCTCGTGATACAGAAAGACCCCCGCTAGCGCGGGGCGCCTTCAAGGTGCGGGGCCCAATTTGATCTAATCGGTCAAATCGGCCTAAAACCGGCCCTGCTTAGAAGGAAAACAAAGAAAAGTGAGGTTATTTGGTTTAAAGCGATTTCATTTAACACCAAATACAAGTCGGTCACCAGTACAACAGTTGTCACTTCTAGAAATTATGCTTATTTGCTTACAACCGACGCTCGTGTCGTTTGTCTTACCAACTGAAAAGATAGATACTGCCCTAAAGAGACATTTCTTAAATCAGCATCAGATATATTAATCACAAAATTACAGCTTAAAAATCTAACAGATTAGTCTGGTGGTTTAGTGCGTCGCTTTTCAGTCGAAGGGTTGCAGGATCTGGTCGGTAGCTCTAGTCAGTTGTGTCATTGGGCAAAGTACTTAACGGAAATTGCCTAAACCCACTGGAATGATGGGTTCTACTAAATTAAAGAAACGTGTAAATCATACTTAACACACTGCAATATCTCCACGTAACCCGACGTTGGGCGTGGGTGATCTGACGATTGCCCGTGTGTTAACCCCATCCATGGGGATAAACATTAATATCCTAGTCTATTATAGCCTAACTGGTCAGCCTATACTCGGTAGGTTCAAAGCATTATATAATGTTGCTTCACACTTGCTAGCTAAAGCAAAGAACACCACGGCACTTACTCTATTGAAGTCATTATTTTTCAACTTCACTACCAACTTTATATCTTGATTTCGAAATACTGCAAGCAACTGAGGTAAAGGGATGAAGACGGTATCTTATAAGCTTTAAAGAGTCGGAAAGGGAAAAACGCTGAAATTGATGCGGTTAGGAGCGAATATTTTGCGAACGCCGATAAAAGCCCTAGCTTATTTCACTCCTGAAAATATTTTAGCTAAGCAAACACTCGACTGGGTTTCGCATTCAAAAATCACGAATAAGCTTTCTAGGGTGGTTTCATCAATCACGATTGGGCACATAGGGTATGGAAATAAAGGAGAAACTGCTGATTTGATACCACGCAAGTTTGAAACAACACGCGATAATATAGCGCGAGCGGATATTTCATGAGCTAGCGGATGTAGCCGAGCTGATATATCATAAGATTGAACCTGCAATTACACTAACGCATATATACCGCATTTGCGTAGAAAGACATCTACAATCAGGTAAAGTGTTTGACCTCGTATAAAGTCCATACATTTTGTTTAAATTGCCACGACAAATATTAGGCCTTTGAGCGTAATCTCGCGTTACAGTTGACCTTGCAACCTACCAACTGAACTTTTTACAAACACGAAAATGAAGCGTCACAACCAGTAACAAAGTTTTTTTTTAAATTTATCTCCTTCACACAAGTCTTTTTAGATTTTTTTGCAAATTCTTGTCTTTCGTTTTTATAACTTCATGGCCATCTGTAACGTTTTGTCACGTTGTAATGTGCGTACCCTCGTTATGGCTTTTACTTTTTTCGTTAATAACCTGCTACAGTTGTTGGCTTGGCCGCCAAAGTGTTGAATTGTGAGGGTGTTTCAATATTTGGGGCTATCAGTCACCGTCAAGTGTAGAAACAGACACAAACAAGTTCCACGTCGGTAAACGTGGCGGTTTGTCCAAGTGATGCATGTAACCACGATGACTGGCTGGCTGATATGATCTACGGAAATGTATTGTGCTTCGGTTCATGTAAGATTTAGTCGAATGACGCAGTAACTGTGATGCAGTGATGTTATAAATGAACCTTATCCTATAAATCGCTATGCGAATGTTTAACATGATTAGGCTAAACCGTTATTAATCATTTGAAGTAGTCGGTATCTTTCAAAATGGCATGTAAAATCACGCCTCGGGTGAAATCAAATAAATCTCAAACCACAATAACCTTTTCCCTCCCAGCAATATGTTTGATGAAGTTAATTCTAGACATGATAGTTAGTAGTAACTGCAGGTGTGGCACATTAAACATGGGATTTTTAGACAGATGAAATAAACAGTCAGAATGACGAATAGGGGATTAGTCTTGTTCAATTTATTTTTACTTTTTTTAGGCGGTCGATCTAGTTTTTTGCAACCACGATCTTACATCTAGGATCAGTTATAGTTACACCTTTACCAACAATTAAATATGTCTAGTTCCTATTTTTTATAGAAGATACTTTCTGTGAGTTTTCACTGTGGAATCGAAAAAATAAACCTAACTTAACGCCCTGAAACCGAAGATCCCCTGTAATATCTGTTAACTTAATATGTATTTTGTATTCCGGATATCGAAAAAGCAAGATTTCATGCACGATGAATTTATAAATGGTTATCTCAATTACGTCATCAAGGTCCAGTTGCGGACGCCATTATAATGTTTTGTGTTCTTTTTTTATTGTTTAGTGTCATAATTTAAATAGATGTTTTGTTAGTTTTTTAGGGGGCTAAGTTTCGAACCCATGATGATGGGCTCGACACTACTACGTGTTTTCAAATAGAAACCCGTACATGGATCTGTCGCGATAATCATTTGGAAACACAAGTGAAAATATCCCATTTTGTCGGATCTCGGAAGTCAAGCAAATTAAATAGAGTTTTTATTATAATTTTGGTACCGAGCCAAGAATCGGACCGATGGTAAGATCGTAAATAAAATCGTGTTCAAGCAGAAATCGACATACGAATCTGTCGCGTTAACTATTCGGCCCCACACCAAGAAAGTTAAACAGATTTTTATCATTTTAGTTTTCAGGTTTCGCAGTCATGTCACAATTTTAATATACATTTTGTTATTTCTTTTAGAGCAAGTTTTGAACCCGTAAATAGCGTGTCTTTAAGACCTTTATAGGTAGAAATAGGTTTAGGAATCGGTCGCGTTAACCATTCAGTCACACGACAATTCGAAATTTCAATATATGCTAATAATATAAATAATATACTGGGTGCACATGCCACCATGCGGCCCATTTAATCATGCGGGGAAGCAAAATGCTCCAGCTTATGTTAGAACGGTCATGCAACACGTCTTATTCAGCTCTGGATAGCTTGTCGGTGAACGGAGTACTAAGCAGACGTTGCCTGAAGCAGTTGATTGATCTGTTAAACTAAATATCAATATTTGCAACATAAACACATTGAAAATAGCATCGACAAAAATACCAATTGGTTATTATAATGATTACACGTGCTATACCGCAGTTCGATATATTTTATATACATAAACAAAACCATCCTAGCCTATCCCAACTACCGAATTCATAATTTTCAATCCAACCCTTCTCAAAAACTTATGATAGAATATGGAACCTTTGTATAAATTTTGTTTGTTTCTAATCTGTGTTAGCGCTAGACGTCGGTAGAGAGTACTCTAGTTTATTATTTTTTGTCTCTTCACGTATGGCAAGAGTATCCGCCATTTTGTACTATATTGGACGAACAAAGGTGTAACAAAAATGACCCATAAAAATCCAAAATCACTTAAAATATATTATTTTACCACTTGTTGCATGAAAGAGCTATCCACTCAAAACCAATACAAAACGATAAAGAATTTTAGGACCAAAAAAACATTCTTAAACCGTATCCCCTTTTTTTATTATTTTTTTTATATTTTTTTTATAAACCAAATATTAAAAGATGCCTAAGGCTTTTAACTTTATAAATTAAAGCATTAATTTATCCCCGTGAATGGGAAAACCAAGGGAATTAACACACGGGCAATCGTGAGATCATCTTGCGCCCTCCGTCGGGTTACCGGAGCTATTGCAGTGTGTTGTGCATGATTCACACGTTCCTTTAATTTGGTAGAACCCATTAATCTGCTGGGTTCAGGCAATATCCAATAAGTGCCTTCCCCAAGGACACAACTGACTAGCTAGCGACCAGTTTTAAATCTTTAACCTTTCGTTTGAAAGGCATCGCACTACCCCACCAAACTAACCGGCCGGACAGCATTGTTACACAAATTTGTTATTTTTAACTATGCTTTGATCCAACAAACGAAAGTAGTTACAAATTGTATTCTTAATTTGATTATATTATACTATTTTCTTTGGTCCCCTTTAAGTTTTGATAACCATAAAAATAAAAATTCGGATATCCATAAAAATATTATAACAATGTTTGTTTCTTTTAATGAGACAGGTGGTAAATTTGCAAATGTTGTGTTTTTAAGTATGTTGTTGAGTTGTGTTTAATTTATCGTCGCTTTCTACTGGTATGTTAACCATGTGTTTTATTGGTTTGAACCAAAGATTTACAATGTATTCATTATTTTCGTATTTAAAACCTTGCAACAGCACTGGATGGGCAGAGGCCCTACTGGAAAGTTCGTATGATGTGACGGATATATCTGGCGTTACGCACGGACTACTTTTTCGGGTATTGGCGTAGAAAACTCCAAAAATCATGCTGGCGTGGCGTTATTACACTTCCTTTCATTTATGTTAGTATTTTTGACACTTTAAGCTTTATATTTCAAAGTTTTAATTAAAAATTATGCAACTTTGTTTGTGGTGGCGCAAATTAGTACTACTGGCGTGGCGCAAAATTTAGGTTAAAAAATGTTGGCGCAAAAATCCGGCGCACAGAAAACGAACTTTCCAATAGGGGGCAGAGGGCAACACTAAAAGGAGGGAAGAAGGGAAAATGCTAACTTAACTATGAAAAATAATTTTAACTCTGTCCTAAACACTAATTTCAACCCCACAACTAACCGTAACCCACAAACAATTTTAGATTAAAATCTGTCACACTCTATAGTGGGTTGTTTCCTTGTACAAGGTGTAAACTGTAAAGCAGGTCGTCTGAACCTAGTGGTTTATGTGTTGTAGTTAAACTGTAGAAATGTCTTAACAGAATACAACACATTGCATTAGCTACGGCAACTGAGGTGCTGGCTCATGTTATCACATGGTATCCGAAACCGAGTATAAATACATAAATGTGGTTTTCTCACGCCATGATAGAAATGAGGGTAAATACTACAGGAGCACTTGGAGCTCTTGCAATGCTTGGAGGGTTACGGTTCCAAGCGATCATCTAGTAATTGGAGGAACCCTAGAAATGACACTCCTATATTAACAGATTGATTTTGCAAATAGTTTAATGTGAAGTTACACACTACTAAAATAAAGAAACAAGGAGTATGGCTAACGTTTCCTACCACATCTCGAGCTTGCTGGATAAAATGAATTCACATGATAAGGATTACAGGTGAATCATTCTTTCTGCTTTTGTGCATGCCTGGTATGTTAATATCCAAGACGGTCTTTCCCGAAGGCCAAAACTAAAGCCAGACTAGAATGGCATATTTAGATAACAAAATGCAAGTGAAAGAAAAGATATATGCATCATATAAAAAAAAATGTTGCAACAGTGGTCATTTTGAATACTACCTAGCTTTTCAGGCTGTGGCATTTCTAAAGGCTAGACATTTTGAAATTTATACAAAGCATTAGCCCATCCTATTTGTGATAAGGTTTAAAAAGTAATATACTTAGACCCGCCAAATCACCAGAGTTCTATATTTAACCTCTTAGTATTTACTCATTACAGCATGCCGTTTGCCTAATAATTGCATCAAAAAACTTTTTAATGTATGTGGGTTATTTATGAAACTGACAAAATCCCATAAATCCCATATTTCCAAGGTTCATGGCAACAAATGATCTGATGACGGAACTTCAAAAGGATTCAATTAAACTGGATGACGACAGCGAGCGTAAAGTTGTCAAAATGTTGTTGAAACTACTGGAGGACAAGAATGGAGAAGTCCAGAATCTCGCTGTTAGATGGTAATGCGAAAAACTGGTATCCTTTTTCTACCCTTTTTTCTTCGGGCAGTGTTAAAAATGGTAACCTTTTTCTACAATATAGGGTCTTTGGTTTAAAACTACGGAAATATGGGCATATTTACAGACTATTAACCTCAATGCATTTGGGTTTATGGAGAATATTAAGCCAGCGTAATAAATGCCTTGCTAGCATTGTCTTAATCATATACAAAACATTGCATTAGCTCCAGTTATAAAACCATGTTCATAAGGTAATCTGACGGTGGTCCATGTGCCCTTTGCGTTTTCTTATTCATTGGAATAAAATCTGAACATGCTTACAGATTTTTACATTCCAGTTGTTTCCGCTGGGACTATCACACCCCTTTTACCCTTAACTTTACCATTGTGATCTCAACCATGATCCACTAACTGCAACTCCTTTTTGTCAGTTTGGGTCCATTGGTTGGAAAAGTGAAGGACTATCAGATTGACACCATTGTTGATACTCTGTGTAGCAACATGCTATCAGAGAAGGAACAATTACGAGATATTTCAAGGTAATATTTAAATATCTTGGTACATTTTGTATATTTGATTCATTAAGCTTTTAAAGTATTCAAGTTGTAACCCACATGAATTTAAACCCACACAAATTAAACCCACACTAGTTTTAACCCACATTAGTTTCAACGTACACAAGTTTCAACCCACACAAGTTTCAATCCACACAAGTTTTAACCCCCACAAATTAGGTTTAGCCAACCTTGTGGCAATCTCGAAAAACATACAAAAAAAAACAAACATTTTTGTAAGTTTTTATATGTCGCATTTGACCGAAAGTGTCTTAGAAGCAATCCCAAAGTGCTACCATCTTTTTCCAGCACTACACAGGACCCTAATTCATTTTTGTGTTGTATGTAACTTTTTTCTATCATTTCCAGCATTGGGTTGAAGACGGTAATCACAGAGTTACCTCAATCAAACATGAGTGAGATCGGAAGGATCTGCAAACAGATCACCAACCGCTTGACCGAGGCAGTGGCCAAACAGAAGGACGTATCAGTCCAATTAGAAGCACTTGACATATTGGGTCAGTATTTTTATTTTTGTGTGTTTTAATTGTGATTTTGTTGTAGTAATGCAGCTGGTAATTTATTTCAAGGCTCATATTTTATTAGATTTTATGTTACCATACCTGTATTTTTATTTGCTTCTTCTTTGTCACATGTTTTTAATTTGAATATCCATGGAATATGTTACTTATTGACACAGTTTTGATGAGCTAATTTGTTGTGATGCATTGCAGATTTAGTTTCAAAATTACATTACTTCATAAGACACAGTCTCCCTTTTTCTATCCTAAGTAACATAGCACTGGTATTTATTATACCATTTAAACCCATGTAGTTTAAAATTCAATTTCCAGTGGGAATTTCCCATACTTAGGCAGGCGTAAACTTGTTAATAATCATTTTAAATCATAAATATTATTAATTCGTTTTTACTGTTTTAAACAAGTTTGACTCCCAAATAAACAAGTTTAATTCCAATCTAGCAGAATTAGGTCAAATTATGGGTCAAATTTAATACCGGTATCTAAGAAAACAGTTTAATTCTATTTACCCTGACCTTAAACTTACTTACCAGTTGACACTTACTTACCAGTGGACAAGGACCTTAAACTTACTTACCAGTGAACATTTTTTGGAAATAATTTTTTTCCATTTCCCGCCAGGTGACCTGCTGAGTCGACATGGTGCATTGTTGGCATCGTACCACTCGCAAATCAAAGACGCGTTACTTCCACTTCTCAAGAGTGGAAGGATGGCTGTTCGTAAAAGAAGCAACACAGCTGTTGGCCATCTGGTTTGTTCCATGCTGTTTTGTTATCAAATAGGATAATCATGTTTTTCTGCTTGGATGGGAAAACGCAAGTGTCGTTATCACATCGGTAGTCTTAAGATCACCTTATGAATCTGTAAGGGAGCGTTCCCACGAATTTTCTGATGTTTTCTGTTGTATTAGCTATGCTATTGTATTGTGTATAATTGAGACGTTCCTTTAATTCTGGTAGAACCTATCAATACACTGGGTTCTGGCAATTTCCTCTAAGTGCCCCTTACCCAAGGACACAGCAACTAGTTCACAATCAGTTCAGAACCTGAAACCCTTTGGTTGAAATGTGACACGTTCACCCACCAAGCTATTTGGGCAGACTATAGCTGATTACAGTAGATGAAGTTTTTATAAAAATAAAAAGTATTTGTGAAAAGAATGTGTTAAATATGTACACGAGTCTGGATTTTAATAATGGTTTGTTAACTATTAAACCAATAGTTCCAAGCGACATATATTAATTGCCTTGGCAAGGACGCAATGGACTGGCGGGTTTCGACTCGACAACCTTTTGTCTGACAATCGATGGCTAGGCTTTAACCAACTAACCTAACAGACCAAACTCTTATTGATTTGCGAAAGTTATAAACTGTCCATGTAACAAAACATTAGGTTTATGTTACATTACCTTTTTTATTTACGTTAGGCTTAATGCAACAGCCCCAGTAAGACTAAGATGGACAGGTGAAGAAAAAAGTTTCTCTCATAAAAATATGTGAAAAATTATTTGGCTTGAACCTATCTGTATTATCATATGTTTTTTAATGACCATGTGGCAGTAATGCCTTTGTTAAGAAATTTTGTGGGCAGAGAATTTAAATTAAAAATATATTTTATTTTATAATATATTTAAACAAAAAAGGTTCCTTCCACCACTTAGCCCCCTAAACTCAGTGCCCCTGTTAATGGGCGCTGGGTGTTCCCCTACTGCTATCATGTAACCTAACGTCCTACCCCTAATGTATTTAAATATATTGCCTCTTTGTAACTCACCCCATCATTTGC
>CH002687.1:176285-190435 GCA_000149265.1 Ciona savignyi
TGCGTCAGTTCATGTTGGACGTGAAGAACCTGAAAATCGACTGATTCCATCCGGACTTTCGTCTTCCTCTATAGGGGAGAGATCGGACAACGGATCGATCTAACTTCGTTTCCTGATCTTGAGCGGGTGAGTTGTGTAAAACAAGCGTTTTTTCCTTGTAATTACCCTCCCATGTGGTAAAGGACATAGTTTCTTGCGTCCCTTCTATGTAAGTTCCCCCCGTGTGCTCTAGTGCAGAGGTCGGCAACCTTGGTGTACTTAAAAGATCCTTTTTAACCGATATTCCACTAAATGAAAATCATTGGGAACAATAAAAGTAATAATATTTTCGCAGTAAAATGAAAAAACAACATGTGAGAAAAATTGACTCGAGTGTTCTTCTGTTTGTTTATTTATGCATGGGTGTTATGCAAGCACTTGCTACAGTAGCAAGAAAAATAATAAGAGCCGTATAAAAAGGTTAAAAGAGACACATGGGGCCCCGGAGCCACAGGTTGCCGACCCCTGGTCCAGGGGATAAGGAAGCAGGTCACAACCAGAGCGGTTTAGTACAGTGAACAGTATCACATCTGTTGCATTTAAATATTTCCAAGTTCAAGATGTCTGGAAAAATATGGCCAAGTGTAACCAACATCCCCACCTAATGGTCAGTGTGAACTATATTCCTCCACCACTAGGTGGTCATGGGAGCATTTGGTGCCACAAATGAGGAGGTGAAATCGGCGGCTTCCTTCTCCCTGGGAAGAATCTGCATCGGGAACCTCCAGCATTATCTCCCTGGGATGATCAAGCAGATCCAACTACAGGTTTGTGTACGTTGAAAGTGGATTGTAATCCAACCATTGCACTGCTGTGGTGAGAAGGGTTATATGATCGAAACTGGTCACTCGTTAGTAGGTTGGGTCCTTTAACTAAGACAAACAGTAGATATCGCTTGGACCCATTGGATCCGGTAAAGTAGAAGGTAATTTGAACGATTACATGTTTGATAATTCTCACGCATTTTCCCATTCACAGAAATATTACATGAATGTTCCGAACAATTAGCTTTGTCGGTTAGTGTGTCGTCTTTCAACCGAAAGGTTGCAGGTTCGAAGCCGGTCACTAGCTAGTCGGTCGTGTCTTTAGGCAAAGCACCTAACGGGTATTGCCTAAACCCAGTGGAACAATGGGTTCTAACAATTAAGGAGCGGCCAAATCATACACACTGCAATATCTCTGATAACCCGACGGTCAGCGCGAAATAATCTGAAGATTGCCCGTGTGTTAACCTCTTTTGTTTTATAATTTACTGGGATAAACATGAATATCCAATCCTAATATTAAATTTCAAGTTTCTTACTAAATTGAAAATCTTTTCTTTCAGTCGAAGAACCAGTATCTTCTGCTACATTCCCTCAAAGAGACAATCACATTCTCAACACATGAGGCGCTAGGGGGCTACATGGAAAATATTTGGGAACTTCTGGTACGATTTGCTGAGAGTCCTGAAGAAGGTTTGAAACTTGGGTTTTATGGCCACAGCTGTTTTACTAACATAATTTAGGGACTCTAAAGCAGACTATAAATCTTATTTTTCTTAAAAAATGAAGTTAAAGTGACTAATGTCTTAATAAAAAACAAACAAAGCAGCATGCCTTTTGGTTCGTAAATTTAGTTACTTTTTTTGTAATTTGTAACCAAAAAATGATGCAATGAATGTGCTGTTCTGAATACTGTGTCTCTAGAGATAAAAAACCACCCCCTCTCAACCTTTCACCCCTACCTCACCCCACACCAATCTCACCCCCCATTTCACCCAGGTACCAGGAACGTGGTTGCAGAATGCCTCGGTCGTTTGACGCTGATCCATCCCGTCCATTTCCTCCCTAAACTACAGGGGTTCCTGAAGTCCGGGTCCCCTAAAGTACGAAGCACCGTTATCTCCGCTGTGAAAGTGGCAATCACAGATCAACCGCGACCGATAGACCCCATGCTCAAATCCTGTTTCGGGGATTTTTTAGCGTTGCTTGAGGTGAGGGGTGGAAGGGGGTTTTTTCGATTCATCTAGGTCCATATTTTTTTGATTATCTTATATCAACTGCATCAGCAAATAAAATACATATATACATTCCAGCCTTGGAAAACACAAAAAAACAAGCAATTGTTTAAATAGTTTATAATAGAAAGACACTTAGTGCATGAGGGTCATTAAACCCTTAGAGCAACATTACAATAAAATGCAATTAATTAATTGATTTTAATGAATTTAAATTCTTATACCATCACAATTAAGAAACGTTGTTACTTGTTGTTATGGCATGTGTGCAAAACGAACTATCGTAGTTAATTATACATGTTACTGCGGGTATATAAAGTCATTTAAGTTCTTTAAAGTTTATAGTTTACACCATTCTAACAATAGTGCATTATGGTAATGTATTAATGACACTGACATAATATTTTTACTTTTAATTATTTTTTTAAATTATAGTCGTGTCACGGCTGCGATTCTAGGGCCGCAGTAAATGATATAAAAGTGTGATTTTGACCCCTAACTTTATAATTTAACCCCAACTTACCTCGCCTCCATTTATAGCACAAAGTTCCAAATTTACTTTTTTTCATTTCTACCCAAATGTTATTTCGTTTAGGGGTAATTTATCTTCCAAATAGTCGCGCTCCTAACTCTTTGAAACAATCAGTTTAAAATATTGGGGTAATGTTATTTTTAACCTTCTTTTCTCCCGTTGGTGTACTACCGTTTGGCCGGTTAGCCTAGCGGTTTAGTGCGTCGCCTTTTAATCGAAAGGTTGCAGGTGCGGAACTGGTCGCTAGCTAGTCGGTTGTGACCTTGGTCAAGGCCATTTACGGACATTGCCTGAACCCAGCGGATTAATGGGTTCTACCAAATTGAAGGGACGTGTCATTATATACAACACACTGAAATAGCTCCGGTAACCCGACGATGGGCGCGAGGTGATCTGACGATTGCCCGTGTGTTAACCCCCTTGGTTTTCCCATTCACGGGGATAAAGATGATTATCCTCTCCTATCCTAAGCACCCCTTCCAATTCAACTTTTTTACCACAGGACCCTGATATTAACGTCCGAAGAGTGACCCTAACCCTTCTTAACTCCGCCGCGCACAATAAAGCTGCTTTGATCAAAGATCTGCTTCCTGAAACACTGCCCAAGCTTTATGGGGAAACAAGAATAAGGAAGGAACTGATCAGGTAATCGGAGTAAAAAACATATATCTGAGTAAAAAAAAGAAAAATCTGAGTGAAAAAAACAAAAATCTGAATGAAAAAACATAAATCTAAGTAAAAAAACATAAATCTGACTATAAAACATTAATCTGATTGAAAAACATAAAGCCAATATAATACATGTCATATTGAGACATTTGGGGAGTAAAAGAAAAATCAGCAGGATCATTGATAGGTTCAGGCTTGATGGTTAAAATTGTGATGGGTAATTCATGTTTATCTGTTGAAAAATGCAAGAGGCAGATTACCCTTTTTTTCTATTTGATAAAAACCATTATTCAAGAAAAGGTCCCGAATTCTAGATTAAAAAGAGAATATTCTAGAATGTCCTATTTTGTCCCACAGGGAGGTATTGATGGGGCCATTCAGACATACAGTGGATGATGGTCTCGACGTGAGAAAGGCTGCATTCGAATGCATGTATACCCTGCTTGAGTCATCTGTTACCCAACTGGATATCTTCCAATTTCTAACTTACGTCGAAAACGGCTTGAAGGACAGTTATGATATAAAGGTCCGTTACCTAAATATACAAAGGTGTTGCCGAATTTAATTTTGATTTCAAATTGAACATAGTCATTTTCATTTTTTTACAGTTTTTTAGTCATTTTAATTTTTTTAATTTTTTACAGTTTTTTTATGTCTGTAAGTTTTTAAGAAGTGTTAGGCCAGTATCCACTTAAAAAATCAATATCCAAAGAATAGAATTATCATTACAAAAAAGTTACATTAGGTTGGGTAATCAACTTTCAATGCCATTAGTAATATTAGATAAAATGTAAGCAAATACGACTTAAGAGGCATTTATTTTATTAGTCCTGCAATTTGGGGGACGTTTTAAACTTAGGTTTATCCCATGATTGGGAAAATGCAAACATCGTTATCACACAAGCGATCAACATATTACCTCACAAATACGCATGAAGCGTTGAAACAGGGAATCTTAAGATCACATTATGTCTATTTTCAGTTTCGAGTTGTTGCGCTGTGGTCTGTACGATTACAAATGTTTTTTTAATTCAACCCTGTTTACTGTGTTCCGGTTTTATTCACCATGTTCCTTGCCCAAGGACACAAACTATTAGCTAGAGATCAGTTTTAAACTTGCAACCTTTCAATTGAATAGCGACATACCAACCCACCAAGCTATTTGCTTGACATGCTACAAAGATGCAAACTAGCAGGAAACACAACAGATAACTAGAATATTCACCATAATATTTTATATTTTACTTGTTAAGCATTTATTTTATGAATTCTCTTTACCCTCTCAGATGCTCACTTTCCTGATGTTGGTAAGACTGGCCAACTTGTGTCCAACAGCGGTTCTGCAGCACGTAGACAAACTGGTGGAACCACTTCGTGCTACCTGCAGTGTTAAGGTGATGCATGGGATAGTTAACATTATCACCAGGTACCAGTTCTCATGATCATGGTTATCGGAGCAATTGAATTAAGCCAGGCGACATCTGGTCCGGGATTTTGACCGGCTCTCAGACTGTATCTAACCATTCCCTGTATTTAAGATAAAAATGATTAATAATGATTACCCTGTGTTTTTCACTTAAGGTAATAAACCTGAGTGTCCTATCTGCATTACCCACAGGTGATTAATTGGAGGTTTAATTTAGGAATATTTATTTTGATAGTTTAACTCTTGCTGTTACATTGAAACCACTACGTCATTCGTCACTGGGGAGAAATATTATAAATAAGACTATTAAACGTAACAATGGCATTGTTACAGCAAGTTGCGCAATATCTGCCTCTTGTAGATTTGGGAGTTTTGAGAAGTAAACGGTTGTTATATTTTGTGCAGTTTATTTGACTTGTGCCATGTGTTTTAATATTTTTTTTCATTTGGAAGTTGAGTATAGAAATCAGTTCACGAGTTAACTAGAAGTCCTGTTGTGCTACGTCTGGTATAGTAGGAGCCACGAAAAGACGTAACTTTTGAGGTAAAAAGGGTTGTTTCCAAACAGGTAAAGGCCGACTCAGTAAAGCAGGAATTTGAGAAGCAAGATGAGTTGAAGAGATCCGCGCTTCGAGCTGTGAACGCACTTCTCACAATACCAGAGGCCGACAAGTCACCGGCAATGAGCGAGTTTCTTGCGCAGGTTGGATTTTTGTGATTGTGTTCCGTTGGTTAAAGTCATCGGTAGCCGGGTTGGATTGTCAGCCGAAAGGTTATGGGATTGAAACAAGCCATTGGTAATCGCTATCTTTATGCAGCGAACTTTATGTTTATTGTCTGCATTCCGTTGATTAATGAGTTTTCACGCTCTTTAATAGCGCTGGTTCTGCATCTCTAAACATGGGATAATCTAGCAGTACATTGCCTGAACCCAGAGGAACCTTTTTATCAATCTTTTAAGCTGTTTACCCTTAATGGTGGGCTTTAGGTAGTTCAACCCAGACATGGGCAAACTACGGCCCGCTAGGTCTTTTATTATGGCCTCCCAGATGTTATCGACATGTTGTAAGACTTAATAGAATAGGACAGGATAGGATATTCATGCTTGTCCCCGTGAATGGGAAAACCAAGGGGGTTAACACACGGGCAATTATTAGATCACCTCGCGCCCATCGTCGGGTTACCGGAGCTATTGCGGTGTGTTGTATGTGATAGACACGTTCCTTTAAATTAGCAAAGTTTCGCACCTGCAACCTTTTGATTGAAAGGCGGAGCACTTAACCGCTAGACCAACCGGCCAAATAGCAATGTTACAGATAAATTATGACGTAACAATTATATTTTTGCATCGCTTGCAATATGTCTGGCGACTTGATCACTTGACCCATCATTCATGAATAAAATAATTTTGTCCCCCAATTTAAAAACTGTGCCCACGTCTTGTCTGACCTCTAACGATTGCACGTGTGATAACTTCCCCTGTGTTTTCTTATTAATATCTCATTTTATTTTACGATCGTAATATTGCAGGTCCGTTCAAGCACCGACTTATCTGCGATGTTTGAGAGCGTGCAGAATGATTCCTCCTCGACCACATCTATGGTTGCAATGGAAGCAATGGACACAAGTTAAACTTCTCTGTTTGCCAATATGTGTTCAAATTTCAAGTCATACAGTTCCCAAATTGCTGCCTGTCAGAATTTTCATCAACTGATAGACATCAACTGATATTTTCATCACTTGTGGATATTTGGCACGTTTTCTTAATTTCCCTGCATTGGCTATGCTAATATTGGGCATAATTTACCCAGGCCATATGCAAATTAGAAATAGGATCATGCATATTTCTTGATTGTTTTTCAAAACTAAGTTCAGTTGAAAAGTGCTTTATGTCGTGCAGCGAAAATATTACTTCTTTAAAGTTCGTGCGTTTGCTTTGCTAAATTATAAATGCTACTTCCGAAAAACAGAAGCGGTGGTTTGTACGAATATACCGGTATGTAATGGTTTTTAGTTATGTTTTGATTAAGAAGAACAGATCATAGGTCACCAAGTAAAGTGCGACCGAATAACTTAGTAAATTAGTGAGTCTTTTTTTAGCCGAAGGGATACGGGTGCGATACACCTTCGTGTTTTTTGAAAATAAATATCCTGTTTCAAATTAAGTTTAAGGAAATAAGGCAGTGGTGATCCTGTTTACCCAAAGTTTAAATGGTATGATTTAAAAAATGATGACGTTATCTGTTTCTTTCTTGCTGGGTAAGGTGGAAAAAAATTCAGTAAATCGCTAATTTGCTAATTTTAGGAAAATAAAAAAATGATCTGGATTTCAAAAATCTGCTGCCGTAACTGTGGTTAAAGTGATTTGTGTAAGTTGCGCGTGATGTTTTGCAGAAAGTTAAAGGATTGATAGATAGCTGTGGTATGAAGTAAAGTGATGTTGTGAGTCGATTTAATCGCTTGACAAGAATATTAACCGCCTTATCATATTCCCGTGTCTGATGAGACAGCCAATGTTGTTTCACTGTCTAATCGTCACATTACTACGTGCAGACTGTCCGTTTGTTGTTGTAGATATTGCAATTGTACATTTTAAGAAATAATGCTTACTTTAACCGTAGCCCTAACACTAACTTTAATGTTATAATCTTAATTTTAGTGAGCAGTTTGACTACTTTCCCTCTTTAGTTTCTCCATGCAACCTATATTTTTCATCAAACACTTTTATTTTAAGTTTGTGTCAAAAGATACAAGAGCTTATTGCAAGGCAACACTAAAAGGAGGGGAAACTGTTCACTAAAACTATGGAAACTAATTTTAACACTGCCCTAAACACTAATCTTACCCCCAGAACTTACCCTAACTCCAACCCCATGTTTAAAAGTAACTCAAATATCCTAATCTTCATTTTAGTGTGCAATTTTCTGCTTTTCCTCCTTTTCGTTTTTCTCCTTATTGCACAAGTTAGCCTGAGGTGTACAAGCATGGTAATCTAGACTGGTAAACATGGAAGTTCTCAAAAGGACCTCATGTGCACAACAGTGAAATATTTCTTGTACATTCATGATTTTTTTGTTTTTTTCTTTAGACATGCGGCCCATACTGTTATGAATTTTAAAGTGGGGTGGTGGTTGGCGTACACCATTTTGGTTAAATGCATTTGTCATGCCACTGGTTTCAGGCGGTATCTGTAGACTGTATTTACTACAGGCCAGTATGGAAAGTATGGCAGCTGCACACTCGAGTTTTTTTATTTACTGCGTCTTTGCACACTTGGGTAATTTCACACATGCTCGCGAGCTGGCAGTATAAACATCAAATTATTTCTAACAAACCTGTAAACCTACCTCTGGACCTCGGGTAATTTACTGTCAGTACGTTTTTTGTTACGTAGATAGATATGTTAGCTGATGGACACGATAGATTTAGAATAGAATAATACGTTTGTTTAAGATTTTTACAAAATAGTAATAAAAAGGAGATTTTGTGCACACTTGAAGTGTGCACTCTTGGACGTTTGCACACTGCACACTTAAATATTTGGCGTGTGCACACTCGAGATCTCGGCGAAAATTGACATACTTTCCATACGGGACTACAGGGTCGCGTGGTTAGCTTGGATCTCTTAAAGGGTTAGGGCTAGTTTTCCAAGCTATCCTGTAGTAATTAGAGAGAGAAGTTTCTGGAAACTTTTTAATTTATTCAGAAATTTATCACCCTTAAAATTTATTTGTGATTGCAGGTGTTTAAGATTGTATATATTTACCAGTCTTGTAATATATTTACGTATGTCTAATAGCTTAATTGTGCCCCTTGTATTATGGGGCAACACACCTCCAACCCACCGGATTTCCGCAATCACTTTTACTCCAGACTTTCAAAGTGTTATAACTGGATGTCGGGATGGTCAACTTTGTGTATGGGATGTGAAAGATGGTGACATCTCACCTAAGTTGTTGATATTTGGACATTCAAGCGCCGTAGTTAGTGTTACCTCCGTTAAAAATGATGTTTTAATCCAAGAAAAAAGAAGTCATTTTGTAAGCGTTTCCCAGCGAGGGGAAATATGTCTTTGGGATATATCAGACGGACGATGCCTTGAGCAGAATAAACTTTCAGGAATACCGACATGTATTGTTGGACAGAATCTCATGATAAACAATGAACTGAAGCAGTGTGTGCTGTGCTATGGACAGTTTCCTGAGATATTGATTCTAAGTGCATCGACACTAAGCACTCTGTTGACTCTTAACTCGCGCATTTACCCGGACTGGGTCGCCTGTGCTTGTGTGGTGCCGGGCAAATCTGTAAAGGACGTGTGTGACATTGTCGGTCTTACAGTGAGTGGCATGATTAAAGTGTGGCGGTTGCCACCCAATTCGACAAGCCATACATTGTATGAAGAGGAGTCGCGTCAGGTCAACTACACAAACTCAGTTGATGTTAAAATATCGGAAGGTGATTCGAAAGTCATGCTGATCATATGCACCCACGCTTGGCAGGTGTGTGATTATGTTGACTGTTCACTTCTATGTTATACCGCAAGTAAACCAGGTCAATCCTGGAATGGAGGTGGGTTTATTTCTGATGATTTCGTTGCCATTTGGTCAAAAAACGGCCTTGTTCAGATCTACAAACTTCCTTTTTCGGTTGGCAATCAGGAATCTTTTCGAACTAGTTTGAACCAGACAAAAAGTTTAATTCCGAAATGTTTTAAGTCGATTGACTTATTCGGTTCACAAGAATACTCACTGCCTCCCATTATAAAACTTTATCACAACAAAAGTAATGGCAGTTTAAACTTTATTACTGGCGGTTATGGTGCTTCAGTTTCACTTAATGAAGTGGATGTAACCTCTTTGAATCCGACCCAGTCTGTGTACTCGAGCTTTGTAAAACTGTGGGAAGGCTTGGATCGAAAACCCGCCGGCATTATCGACCAACTTAGTCATGACCCAAGAGAGCCCTGTCATGTGACTGCGAGTTTGTTTATTTCGCAATATTGCTACCTGTGCTGTGGCCGGGAGGACGGCTCAATTGTGATCGTTCCGGCAGCCAAAACTTGCAAAGCCAATTTATTACGTGATGAGTTTGCAAACAGGAAGGGGTGGCCCCCGCACAAAACATTGAGGGGCCACCATGATTCGGGTCACGTGCTTGCTGTATCCACACCAAGAAGCAACAGCTCGGTACGCCCCGGAGTTATTGGTGTCAGGAAGTGCAGATTTCTCGGTGATAGTGTGGGACATCATGGCTGGCACTTTGCTTCACTCCTTCCACACACACGGAGGTGAAGTCTACCAAATACTTGTCCCTCCAGCTGCATGCAACCAGCGCATCAGACAATCGATATGCTCAGTCGGGATTGATCACTCTGTGGCGCTATTGAACCTACGGGATCGAAAATGTATTCTTCTCGCATCCAGACATCCGACACCAATTGTCACAATCCAATGGCGACCGGAAGAAGATTTCCTCATCATCGCTTGTTCCGACTCGTCCGTCTTCGTTTGGCAGATGGAGACCGGTCACCTGGATCGGTTCGAACAGGGACAGGTGGCTGCCAACATTTTAGCAGCTTGCGACGAGAAAGACAGACTTGACAATAAAGCACCCGACAATTCGGTGAATATATCCCAAGCACTGAAACATAGAAACATCCACGCGTTCAAAGCTCTCGCTCAGCAAGGACTAAAATCCATCATGGATGGTTTGGATGAACAGGACAAAAACGACGCTGAGACCGAAGAACAACTTCATGTGAGACACGATTTACAAATGTTAAAAAGTATTCTTAATACAAATATGCCTTACTTGAATGAATTTTTACAATAAATTTTCTAAAACAATTTACTTTAAATATGCTAGAATTATATTATTTTTTTAAATATGGTAGAATTATGTTAGAAAAATATATTTTATAATTTTATAAAGAAACAAGCTGAACTTACAAGTTATATTGAAAAAATACTCTATGTGCCACATATATATTCACCTTTAAATTTTTCCATCAATAAAAAAATCCATAATTCCAGCTATCGAACAACACCCACAAATCCATGCTCGTCTCGTCATTACGTGCTAGCCCTTCGAACGACAGCGATTCCCACATCGTGTTTTTCAATACTGAGTCGCTCATCGCGAAGCTTCTTCTCGAGCATTCCTCCAGAACAAGGAAGAAGCAGAAATCCGGGGATCGAAACGAAACCTCCACGTCCACTGGAAAAGCTATGATCAATAATTTTATCAAACAAGTGAAAAACCAACTTCTTGACGATGCCAGTGACCTGTCTTCTTCAGAAACGGGGGTAAGTTTAAAAGCAAGGGTTCTAAAACTTAGTTGTCTTAGCTTGTTTATCAAAATTTTCCCATTTGGTATCTTTTAATCCTTTTTGGTATTTTCAAATTTTCAAAGCCAAATTATGGTATATTTGCTCCGTTAAAATCCCGCTAAAAATCTTCGCGAGTCACTAACTTTATCACAACTAAAAATCCAGGACGCCAAACTCAAATATGTCTTATCAGACGCAGGTGAAGCAAGTGAGTCGAAGGAGCAAAAAATCTTCATCGCTTTTGGAAGTTGACTCCGCAATTGACATCGCCCAGCTATTTGTGTCCTGCCTTCACGCATGGGGTATGGACCCCAGTATTGATAACCTCTGCACAGAAAGGTTGGGTCTTGTGATGCCGAAAACGTCGGTCTGTTTCGGCCTGCTGTCGCACAAAGGCCACATGTCACTCATGATGCCAAGAAGAATAACGGGAACTGTAAGTTTGGTTTGGAACAAGGAGTTATATATTTCCATGTATGACTAGATTGTTATCAATATAAAAGGGTACTTATCTGTGTGGGTACAACACCAAAGAACATAATATAACAGGAAATTATCAGATAAGTTTATCTGCCGGAGGTAAAAATTATCTGCCGTAGGTGACAGATGTGCCATGCATACCAGAGACACCCATGGGTAGTAGGAAAGGTAGTGGCAATTGTGCAATTTGCAAGTTTAACTCTACGTCACTGCTTTACATCTATGATCAGACCAAAGTTGACGGCAACTCCTTACAGTTACAAGAAAACGACAACGGAAACCACCACTGGTGCATATCAAGCTCGCTCACCACTCAGCACCTCACCGCCATCATTTCAATCGCAAACACCATGATGGAACTCCCGAACGCCTCATTTCGATCCAAGATAAAGCGAGGAGTCAGAGACACAACTGATTCTACATCTGATGATGTCTCGAGGCATCGGATTGACTCTGTGGAGCAATCACAGGTCTTTGAACTTGTTTTAAATGGTTTTGGCCAAATAGCTTTGGTTTTTGCGTCCGGTCCCTTCTAAACGAAATGTTGATTGAGACTGGTTGTTAGGTATTCAGTTAGCAAGGAAATTAGCAGACATCAGCTGAACCCAGCGGATTAATGTGTTAACCTAATAACTGATCTAACATTTACCAACACATTGCAATAGCTTTAGCAACTAAATAGCTGACACAGATTATTAGACGGTAACTGTGACCAACGTGATTTTCCCACCCGTCAGGATACAAATGAATCATACATCCTTTCATACATGCATATTTTGGTGGCTTCGCAATTGATAGACTAGAATGTGATAACGGTTAGCTTATCAGACAAATCACACTGACTTAAGTTTTTAAAGCTGTTGCAATTTGTCTTATTATTTGATAACCTACATTTTGGACAACCCCTGAATTAATTTGTGTTTTCTTTTAAAACTGACAATCTGAATTCAGATTTTTCAAAAATAAAATAATTTTTAAAATTTAAATACAATTCTTGGCATAAAACTTTAAGCGTTTTCATAAATTAGGTCTAAATTAAATATTTAATCTTGAATAAAACTTAAAACCATTGTTGTAATTACTAGACGAATAATGTCAGACAGTGGGTCATTACTATGAATAATTTAAAAGAGACATTGATTTTAAACAAGAGCTCGAAAGTTTAAACCATTTTACCAGATCTGTCCTGTAAATGAATGATCCTCACACACAAAATATGTGTATTATTAAAACATAAATTGCCTAAATACCGTATAATAATTGTGTATTTTCATAAAAAAAATGTCGAAGCTAATTCAAATTACCCAAACATGTATTTTGCAATTTGCAATTTATTAAATAAATTTTAGCCAAAAAAATGAATTTTGACCAAAATAAAATGAATTTTGACCAAAATAAAATGAATTTTGACCAAAATAAAATGAATTTTGACCAAAATAAAATGAATTTTGACCAAAATAAAATGAATTTTGACCAAAATAAAATGAATTTTGACCAAAATAAAATGAATTTTGACCAAAATAAAATGAATTTTGACCAAAATAAAATAATTTTTGACCAATATAGAATCAATTATGACCAAAATAAAATAAATTTTGACCAAAATAAAATAAATTTTGACCAAAATAGAATCAATTTCAAAATAGAACCTCGGTGAAACAAAATTTTCGCAGGTGAAGCAAAGCTGGTCCCTTCTGGCCACCTTGCATTGTGTGTTGCTTCCCGAGCACATGGAGGGGCTCGACTACAAACCTCCTAAACTCGAGTTCCTGGCGCGAAGATGGCAGGACAGGTGTGTAAAAGTTGTTTTGTTACCACTAATGTCAGTTTGTAAGTGTTTATTGATGGATCGATAGATACCCTATTCTGCTAATATGACTTTTCATCATGTTTTTTTAAGCCGTTGTTAAATAAAAGTCTTGTAGCCTGTACTATTGCTGTTATGTTGCTAGCTTTCTAATATTCTGTTTCATTATGATTTTTAAATCTAATGTCAATTTTTATAATGCTGTAATGATAGCTTGTACAGTAAATAAACAATAGCAATGTCTTCACTCTTTTACAAAACATTACTCAACAGCTTTGATTGTGGGCACGTGGTATTCATTTGCCTTGTGAAAGTATTGTAATTATAAAAGGATTAGTATAGGATAGGATATTCCTGTTTATCCGGTGGATTGAAAAACCAAGGGGGTTAACACATGGGCAATCGCCAGATCACCTCGCGCCAAGCTCACTTGTTCCTTCAATTTAGTACAACCCATTAATTCACTGGGTTCAGGCAATGCCCATAAGTTTCTTGCCCAATATTCGTTAAGTGTCTTAGTTACCCACTTAGTTAATCAATCGAGAATTTTAGCCTGAACTAATTCCAAGGTGTGCTACGGACCAGTTCTTTTACTAATACCCCCCCCCCCCCCCCTCCGCCCCATTTCTACCTCAGAAGGCTTGTTTTTTATTGCATGTAATACACCTAGTAAAAAAAATCATTTTATGTGTCGTGTGGTAAAAAAGTAACATAAGTAATATGCTTTATCAATAAAAGTGCTCCTGGTGGTAAATACCACAAAGTATTTTGGGCAGTAAAAAGGATAAAAAGTGTTAAAGTTATCTTTTTTAATTTTAAAATAAGAAGTATTTAGTGTGGTAAATAAAGCAAAAAGTATTGAGAAG
>CH002687.1:190535-209390 GCA_000149265.1 Ciona savignyi
ACTGTGACCAACGTGATTTTCCCTCCCGTCAGGATACAAATGAATCATACATCCTTTCATACATGCATATTTTGGTGGCTTCGCAATTGATAGACTAGAATGTGATAACGGTTAGCTTATCAGACAAATCACACTGACTTAAGTTTTTAAAGCTGTTGCAATTTGTCTTATTATTTGATAACCTACATTTTGGACAACCCCTGAATTAATTTGTGTTTTCTTTTAAAACTGACAATCTGAATTCAGATTTTTCAAAAATAAAATAATTTTTAAAATTTAAATACAATTCTTGGCATAAAACTTTAAGCGTTTTCATAAATTAGGTCTAAATTAAATATTTAATCTTGAATAAAACTTAAAACCATTGTTGTAATTACTAGACGAATAATGTCAGACAGTGGGTCATTACTATGAATAATTTAAAAGAGACATTGATTTTAAACAAGAGCTCGAAAGTTTAAACCATTTTACCAGATCTGTCCTGTAAATGAATGATCCTCACACACAAAATATGTGTATTATTAAAACATAAATTGCCTAAATACCGTATAATAATTGTGTATTTTCATAAAAAAAATGTCGAAGCAAATAAAATACATAATCATGTATTTTGCAAATTGCAATTTATCCAAATAAATTTTGATCAAAATAAAATGAATTTTGACCAAAATAAAATATTTTTTGACAAAAATAGAATAAATTTTGACCAAAATAGAATAAAAATTAACCAAAATAGAAATAATTTTGACCAAAATAGAATAAAAATTAACCAAAATAGAATAAAAATGAACCAAAATAAAATAAATTTTGACCAAAATAGATTTTTTTGAACTAAAATGGATTAAATTTTAAAAATAGAACCTGGGGCAAACAAATTTTTCGCAGGTGAAGCAAAGCTGGTCCCTTCTAGCCACCTTGCATTGTGTGTTGCTTCCCGAGCATATGGAGGGGCTCGACTACAAACCTCCTAAACTCGAGTTCCTGGCGCGAAGATGGCAGGACAGGTGTGTAAAAGTGGTAATGTTTGGTTACCAATTGCTTGAAAAACATATGTAAAAGTGGTAATGTTTTGTTTCCACTAATGTCAGTTTGTAAGTGTTTATTGATGGATTGATAGATAGCCTATTCTGCTACTATGCTCTTCCACCATGTTTTTTAAGTCGTTGTTAAATAAAGGCTTTGTAGCCTGTAGTATTGCTAATATGTTGCTAAGTTGCTGCTATGCTGTTTCATCATGATTTTTTAAAACTAATGTTAATTTTTATAATGCTGTATTGATGAAATGATAGCCTTTACAGTAAATAAACAATAGCAATGTCTTCACTCTTCTACACTACATTACTAAACAGCTTTGATTGTGAGCATGTGGTATTCATTTGTCTTGTGAAAGTATTGTAATTATAGAATGATAGAATAGAATAGGATAATATATTCATGTTTATCTGGTGAATGGGAAAACCAAGGGGGTTAACACACGGGTAATCGTCAGATCACCTCAAGCTCACCGTCGGTTACCGAAGCTATTGGAGTGTGTTGTGTATGATTTAAACGTTCCTTTAATTTAGTACAACCCATTAATCCACTTGGTACAGTGTCCATTAAGTGTCTTGCCCAGGTTTAAGTGTCTTAACCACTAACCCACATAACTGACCCCGTAGTGACCAGTTTCGAACGTACAACCCTTCGGCTGAAAGGCGATGCACTAACCAACTTAGTTAATCAGTCGGATTTTAGTCTGTACTATTCAAGTTGTCTGGACCAGTTATTTACTAATGCACCCCCCCCCCCCCCCCCCCCATACCCCTACTTTTCCACCTCAAGAAGGCTCGTTTTTTATTGCATGGTGTTAAAAAACACCCAAGTAAAAAAATAAAAGGGGCAATTTTACTTCCCTGCTGTCACCATTTTACTTATAACCCCCCCCACTATCTCCTCAGCTGTCACAGTTTACTTATAACCACCCCCCAACTCCCCAGGTGTCTTGAACTTCGCGAAGCCGCCCAAGCGCTGATGCTGGCTGAGCTACGGCAGATCGGGGCAGCGGGACGCAGGAGGGTGGTTGAGGGGTGGGCCCACCATATCCCCGATTACGTGGACCCACAAGCTTCTCCCAGCGATCCGGAGCACTCTACATCACCCGCATCCTCCTCAATGAGTCCGGAGGAGACTGGGGAGAGATCGAGCATCAACAGTGAAGAAGCGACCACTCATCATCATCACACTCAGCGACAAAGTGTATCGAAGCTTTCCTATGAGGTGAAGATCTATTTTTATTGGATTTTTTTTACTTTTTTTGACGAGCCAAGTTTCGAAGCCATGATGGGCTCCTCTCTGGGAGTGTTTTTGTATAAGAGTTTGTATATGTAACCGTCACACTAACCATTCGGCCACACGCCGTACATTTTTTTGGATTCATTTCATTCCTATATATAAAATCTATGAAATAGGATATATTTATATTTATCGTTTATCAGAATAAACGTAAATATTTGTATATGGGAACATTTTACTACACAGGAAATCACAAGATTACCTCGCAAGTATGTAAGGGAGTGTTCTCAAATGAGAAATCATTAGATTACCTCGTGTCTACCGTCGGTTTACCTAAGCATTACAGTTTGTTTATGTTTTTCAGAAGCTTTCACTTTTAGTACAACCCATTAATTCACTGGAAAATTTTGCCACTGGGTTTCATCCACAGAGTTCTCTTTCTCTCTTTCCCTTTGTTTCATCTAAATTTCCAAGAGACTTAAATTGTTCAATGATATTCCCAGGTGCGACGAAGACACGCCACCGCCATCGTCATACTTGGAGTGATTGGAGCCGAGTTCGGACAGGAATTGGAGCCGCGTCGGAAAGTACGGAGCCATTCGGACGTTCCTGACGGATTCGGGCTGTCAGATTACTCCCTCGCTCGTTACACTTGCAAAGCGCTGGTCTATCTCCTTCTACAACCTCCCTCTGTTAAGCTGCCGGCGCATATACCGATACGTAGGGCTGCGATCGACCTTCTAGGGCGTGGGTTCACGGTATGGGAACCTTACATGGAGGTATCTGCTGTGCTACTCGGTCTGCTGGAGCTGTGTGAGAGCTACAGCCGCCACATCCACAGCATTCAGAGCGGCTTACCTCTTAACCCGGACGCAGATTCGTGCAGATCGGCTCACCACTCCTTATCTCTCATCGCGACAGCGCGCCCTCTCACCTTCATCACCACTATAGCGCGCGAGGTCGCCCGACACAACGCAGCCGCCGCCAACCCACAGCACCAAGCGCTCCTCGCGAGCTCCGTCCTCGTCCGCGCTAAACCGGAAGTCCTCCGGCTCGTGGAACTCCTCGCCGACAAGATGATGAGTGACGTCAACAACGTGCTGGTCGAGGTCGTCGACATCGTTCTCTTCTGCATTGATATATCGGGATTACGCAGCTCGTTCGGACTGCTGGAGGCGGTACCTACGCTCGCGAAGTTCCATACGATTTCGTACGACCCACGCTCGCGTCGGATCGCAGTCGCAGCCGGCAACGGAGCCATCGTGCTATACGACATACGCACGTGCAAGCATCAGATCGTGCCTCGCTCCGGCGGTCGGATCACGGCGCTGTGCTTCTCACCGGAGGGGAAGTACCTTTGCGTCTACAGCGCCGATGAAAACCAACTTAGCTTTTGGATCACAGCGACAAGTTTGTTTGGGATGCTACAATCTCAGGTGGGTGCATTTAACTGCGCTGTTGTTGGTAGTGTGCAATATTAAGGCACAATATCGTTTATTGGTTGTGCTAGTGTTTAACCCCGGGGTGCAACAATACAGGACGAAATTTCACTGGTGATCTAATGATCTTACCTACCGTTGTGCCATGCTATCGCAGTGTGTTGTGTATGATTGAAACTTTTCTTCAATTTTGCACAATCAGTTAATCCACTGGGTTTAGGCAACGCATTTAAAAAAATGGCGCGTTATGACGCGGGTAATCGCACCTCGCGCCCACTGTCGTTTTTTTCAAACATTTGTATTACCAACTACCCTGTTTTCTATACAAATAACGACCATAGACACGAGCCCATCATGGATTCGAAACTAAGCCTGGTGAAATTACTCCGTAGCTATGCTAATCGGGATAAACTTTTCAAACGTTCGTGTTACCTTACTCTTACTATACCTAAAATACCAAATCTTTCGTTGTCCCCAGGTGAAATGTATCAAAACGTTAAGTCCTCTCAAGATGCACAACCCGTCCGCGCGAAGCAACGGTGGTATGTGCCATTCCAGATTAAACCAGTCCAAACTGGTTTGGGTGAACAACCGTGTCGTGGTGTTACTCACGTCCGAAGGGACGGAGCACCGCTTCCATATCTGAGTCTGGGGTTTCTTTTGCGAGTTGTCCATGCGTCCACCATTCAAAGATAATTATGGCATTATAAATCCGCTGTATGGCGCTATTGAGCGGGTGGTTCGCGAGAGCGTGTTATCATGGCTGTGCTATGCGTGACGTCAGTATGATATCGAGTTTTATCCGGCAGCACTGGTGCCGTCCACATTTGTGCAATATTTCTCACTATTTATTGGAGGTACATTAATAAATCTCTATCGTCGTTTAACACTTGTTTTTTTCCCGAATAGTTAATCCCCTATCGCAAATACCACATTCACAAGGACGCGACTGTAATTTATAAAATTAAGTAAAGTGTAGTAATTACTTTATGTTTTATTCCCGTGAAAGGGAAAACGCGATCCGCGTTAACACACGAGAAATTGTCAGATTACCTCGCGCCAACCGTCGATTTATTGGAGCTATTGCAGTATGTTGTATATAATTGGAGCCCGCCTGTAGTTAATCCCTTACGACTAGTTTCTCTTGATTACGTTGAAAACACCATATTTTTGTTAGGCACAACCCGCCACTGTAACGTAACGCACGTGTTCTGGCTTGATTATAGGGAAGAGTTCACCCAATTATGCTACCGAACTCTCCAATGCAAACTGACCCGCAAAAATGGCGTAAAACTCAAAAGCCTTTTAACATTTTGTGTAAAAATTACGAGCTGGTAGTCCGTATGTTAAAAACTTTTTCTTAGCAAAGCAGGTAGGAGATGCACAAACAACATCTTTGTTTCACGAAGCTCTGCTCAACTATTACAAAACTTTATAGCTTAACGAGAACACCGACGCTAAGTATAGCATATGCTGCTTTCAGGCCTGGTCCTGCAATCTCCGTAAATAAGCTAACTTATCGCACGAAAACTCAGCCGCGAATTAATCAACCAGATCAAAATGTTTCCAATTATAGATTTTTATTTCCAAATTTTCTTGGCCGAGGATGGTTTCATCTGAAAAAAAAAACAGTTAAAATGGGAAAATCAAAACAGCCGCTTAAGTTTATATGGCGAAATGGGAGATAGATAAAATGGATGCTGCTCAAAGCAACCTAGGGTCATTTAACGCGGCATCATTTTAATATGTTTTTGGTAAATTGTTCATTAAATCAGAACTAATGACGTTTTGCAAATGCGTCGTATTTCCTCTTTTTATATTAAGGTGATCATTTTTTACCGAGCCAAGTTTCGAACCCATTTCGGGCTCGTCACTAGGACCATTTACCATTCGGCCACACGACCGTACGACATGAGTGATAATTATAAAGGGGGGGTGCACCAACGGTCTCGCTCCTCGCGTACACAGTAGGTATTTGTTTTTTTTTATATAAAAACCATTCATTTACGTGCCAGCCTTTTTGAAAAAAACGTTCACAATTGTCAAAGCGTTAGTGAGTTAATTAAGTCCAAGATTCTTTGGGAAATATTGGGTAACGAGACTTACTGTAGGTTTTATGCCGCCATCTTGGCATCATTGTCTGCTGAAATCTTGTCAGCGACGATCTTGTCTTCTGAGGCTTTGTCAGCAGAGTTCATTTCGTCTTCCAGTATTTCTGCGTAAGTAGAATTACGGTTGCATAAGAGGCTAATTGTGACACGTTTATATCTAATCCCCGAAGAAAAGTGTGAATTTAATTAAGTACCAATAACCATAAAACCGAGTGAAATAAAGAACCAGGGAAAACTTTACGGAGGATTTTGTTTGATTTGGCTGCATTATTACCTAGGTCAAGCAAGCAGACAATTATTATTTTTTTATTTGAAAACACTGTCGTCCTGATTTCGATCCCTGCTTTACTTTTTAAATCGCCTGCTTGGAATTGCCTATAGGCATAATCGCCTGCTTGGAATTGCCTATAGTATACTTGCTTGACCTAGGTTGCATATTATCCGCATTCTCCTAATCTTTACGACTAAGCATTAAACATAGAACGGGCGCTGGTCTAAAATTTACGAGATTGAAGCACACCTGCAGTTATTTTCGATTCGTCCTTCCAGAGCCAGTTCCACCGGCGACGGCGACCAGTGCCTCGGCGGCGACGATCAACGCGACGACGACCATAAGCGTTCACAGGGGCCCGACGTCTGGCGACAAGCCATGAGTCAGCTGATTCAATAACCAACAAGAGAGCAATAGCCAGAAGCAAGATCAAAGATTTGTTCATCTGAAAATGGAAACTTTATGATAATATTTTGAAATTTTTACCTTTTTAAATTAACACTGTGCGCTTATCGTTCAATTGGACAGATAGCAAGTCTCAATGGGTTATTGCGGCCAACTACATACACAGAAATACACGATTTAACCTAAGGTTTCAACCCAGTTGAAATTTGGTTTAAATTGAATCTGGTTGAAACTATCATACACATCACTAGTTGTTCGGTACACAAAGTAGAACTGTACAATTATCGACGCTGCATACTTATAAACAAAAATCTTGAATATTCCACTCTTAATATAGCTTAGGCAAAACGGGACTTACCTTGTCTTTTTGTTGCAAAAAGTGATTTCGTTTCGCAGAATATTCCAACTGATATCACACTCTGCCTTTTTTGCTTGATAAAAACGTGATGATTGGGTGCTGCCGGGTTGTTGGTATTTTGAGAAGAAAGGAAGCAATTTTAAATATCGTGATCTGAGTTGTTTCAGAAGGGAAGACTTTCCGTTTTCCTTTTCCAACATATGTGTATTTTATAGCTGTAGCTATGGGGCAATACAATAATGCGCGTTATTATATCGGTAAGTTAAACATAGAGACTGCATTAAAGTAAATAGAGAAAATAATTGTGGGTTTAAAGCTGGGTTGATAAAATGTAAAAATTAAATTAAAATGTGTCTTCGTGGTAGAAGCCGACAGAGCTATTGCAGTGTGTTGTGTTTGATTCACACGTTACAATTTAGTATAAAACCCATTAATGCGCTAGGATCAGGCAATATCCGTGAATGCCTTGCTTAATGGATACAACGAATTACCTAGCGACAAGTTTTGTATATGCAACCGTTTGACTGAAAGGTAACGCACTAACCCACCAGACTCATTAGTCGGACTAACTTAATGCGTTTATCTGCATTACGGAAAGAATTACAACTCCGCTGTCTTCCACCAGAGTAATATATTGTAAATGTATGTGAATCGGAGAATGCAAACCTAAAATATTTACCGTGTTGTAGGATAACCGTGTTAAAACCGTCCCCTGATTTTTCCATTCACATGTATAAAACATAATTATTGAATTAAAGGTGGTAAGCAGCGGTAATGCAACCGTATTTTGACCGCCCTCTTCCTTGTATAACGCCGAGACGAGTATCATAGTAACCGATGGACTGGCCAAAAGTAAATTTTCCTTCCAAGAATGTAAACAAAGGAAATGATGCTGCGAGTGTCGGAAAGTGTTCTTTCTGTTGTTATCTTATGCACAGGCGGTTTTGTTGTTATTTATGTTTAACGCACCCAGTTTCAGGACAATGTTTGCTTCGTCTAATGTCTTCGTTTAGAATTAACTTGCTAAATCTCATTTTCGTTTAACTGTACGGTCTTGCGGTCGAGTGGTTTACGCCACCAATTCATATGCCAAATTATAAACAAAAAACGATATTTTGACGAGCCAGCCATGGATTCGAACGGTTGGCTAAATTGCAGTATTTTCATTGTATTTCCATTTTCTTGTTTATAGTTGTTTTTTAACCGAGCTAAGTTCCGAACACATGATGGGCTCGTCACCAGGACCGTTTTTTGTATAGGTAGGTATGTATATGTATATATAAAGATATGTATATACATAGGTACATATAGGTATGTATATGTATCGGTCGCGTTAACCATTTGGCCACACGACCGTACTGTCATGTTTATAGTAAATACAGTACAGTGTAAAGCCCCACACACCTCAAGAGCGACATCTCCCGGATAAGTTTTTGAAAAATAAACACTAACGATTAGTATTCTCATAGTAATCAAAGGTGTGTGAGAATACGCTAATAAACAATCTAACCATTATTTGAACATAAATGTTATAATTGGTAAATATTAATTTGAAATTTTATGACGAAAACAGGGTTCCGTAAGAAAATTAAAAATGTTTTAAATTTTAACAAAAAACTTTTACCGCTTTCCCTTTTATGCTAAACACCATTTGTTTGGAAACAGCTTTTTGATGAACTTGGAATTTTAAACCTTTAGTTTATAACAATACTGATTAAATTGCGATAAATAACAATTGTATAGTAGATTCCGAAAACTTGGACAAATATACGTTTTTTTTAAATGTATAAAACAGCAGAGGTGTATTTCGTTAAAATGTATTAAATAACCAAAGGTGCGGCGTACAAAAGGCGTCACAGTCAGCAGTTTTACACAGCATTACATTAGAAGCAAATTGTTGCCAAAATTCGCAGTTGTGATCACTTAAGATCCAGTTTCAATTGGCGGCACGTTTTGTTGGGGTAATTTAGGTTTTGGAAACCACCAAAATGCAATAAGCCTAATATGGATATAAGCTAAAATTTGTAAAACCACCTATGTTGTTAGCTTATATTATGGAGACACTAAAATGATTCTAGTGCTTTTGCCCAATAAAAGCAGTTATATGGTAACCCCATTACAACATTAAATTGTAATTTTTGGGTTATAAATAAATAATAATAGCTTTATACACAGACTCACGTATCGACTATTTATGAATAAATAAAAATATATTTGCCGGTAACAGCGTGTAAGGATAAGTTTACCTTGAAATGGAAATGGGGGCACAAATTGAAAATAGAGCAAATAAAATGTCGTAGTAACAAAAAAGTAAAAAAAACAAAGAATATCAGAGAAGATGAACATTTCTTCTTTGTTACCCGAAACTTAACTAATTTATGTCACCTTTTAACGCAACGACTGTTTTGTACTAAATGTTTTACAGAATACTTTATAAAGTTAAAAATAATCTGTAAGAGTATGATCGAGGCGTCGTTCCTAATGTCCACAAGAACAACTCGTCGGAATCTGTATTTCCTCGTGGTCGAAATAGCTGCTTATCGATGTGTACGTGGTCGTCGTGGGTAACTGTAGTGGGAAGTTCCACCGAATTCTACAGAATTCGTCGCACTGGACGCCGGAGTAGAAAAAGCCTTTGCACGCAAAGCTGTTCTCTGTCCATGTAACCACAGCCCGCCGGCGGATTGGGTTCCCCAAAGGGGTGCACCTGGGTACAAAGCTGTGATGAGTACGGTCGTGTGGCAGAATGGTTAACACAACTGATACATATACAGGATTATAAACAAAATTAACGGTATTGGGAACGGGCCCATCATGGGTTCGAACCCAAGCCCCATAAAAGGAATAAAACTGATATAAGAAAACTGGACTGACATTGTACGATGACAAAATTTACGAAACAAAAGTTTTAATGTTATAGGATAACAGTAAAAACGATGTTTAAAGGATTTAATATTTATGTCCATCTCCGTAATGGGAAAACGCAAATCGCGTTTTTATACTGGCAATCTGAAGATTCTCTCGTATTGACCGTCGGGCTACCGTGGCTATTTTAATGTGATGCATTTTACTGTGATTTCCTTCAATTTGGCAGAACCATAAATCCATTTAGCTTAGGCGATGCCTTTTAATGCCTTGACAAAAGACATAATCATCCAGTCAGCGGGTGATTTTGATTCTACTATACTCAATTGGGCGCGAGTTGATCTGACGATTGCCCGTGTGTTAACCCCCTTGGTTTTCTTATTGAAGGAGATAATAAAATACCTTTTAAATTAGATTTAATACAAAAATTGTTATTGCCTTGTTTAAAAAAAGACAATTTAAATAAAAAAATGTTAAATCTATTCCATTTCCATTGGTACATATAGTCATAGAGACAAGGTTATTATACATATCCCGCAGTAAAAAAATATAGCCAGTAAAATGATTTAATATTTTGAGTCATTAAATTAAAAAAATATTTTGCCTATTTTGGTCAATAGTTGGTCGTAAAAAATAATTAAAGATGACAAAAATCTTATTCACCAAAAAGTCCTGAAAGTTAAAACTATAGCTCTAGCTATCACTTTCTGACAGTTTAAAAATAAAGCATTAAAAAATTGTACTATATAGACACTAAAATATCCCATGAGTTTATATGTGTTCTAAAAATCCTATATAGATATACATAGTTATCAAACTTTTTTATATAAATTTGTATGGGTACTAATAATTCCTATAAAAAATGATATAGCTTCTAATATTCATTACATAAATTTATATAGTTACTAAAAATTTGTATATGGATGTATTGTACTATTTAAACCATCTCAATTCACAATACCCCCACTTACTTGTCTGTTGAGCTAATATGACGTGCTTCTGATAACAAGAAACACAGGCAAAGAACACAAATTGACGTTGACAAGACTTTCATTTTTTAAAAAGTTGATTTTTTAAATAAAAATTGAATAATTTTTTATAAAAATTAAAATATATTTTGCTCTCAGAACTATAGCTACCTGATTGTAATAAATCTTCATCGCTGTCGTTTTTGCTTATATTGCCTCGTGGAAAATGTTTTTTGATATTAAATTACGGTTTCGTCAAATACGGTTTTCATCGAATATTTTTTTATTCGTGGCTGCATTTCCCAATACAATTGGTTGCGGATTTAACGCAGATTCAAAATCTAAGTCGTGCAGTTGTCATATGACGCCACACATGTCTGAAAACGATTCTTGGGTTTTTTAGAATTTCGTAAGAAACATGAAATTTTCTCTATTCGGAGTCAAAAAACGAAGACGAAAAACAGGAAGTTTGTGCCTTAGAGAGAAATAAAACCTTTAAAAAAAATTAACCCCCCATCAGGAAAAATACCCACTCTGTAAATAATTACGCAATTTCCACCAAAATCTGAATAAATGCATCGTTGTCGTGAAAATAGAGGTTGCAAATGCTTCCAATTTACATATATGCACTCTGTTTGTTTTGACTTTCTGGTCCCCGAATGTGGGGGTGGGTTCGAATCCCACTTCTGACGCCATGTAGTTTTCAACACACGTTGCCTTTTTATTTTAAGTTAAACCATTTAGCCGCTTGTTTGTTATTAGTTATGAATCTATATTCATGTTTTATCCCCCTGAATGGGAAACGTAAGTGGGTAACCGTTCAATTTATTTCATAGGAGTAACCCTAAGATCTTAGCTTGTGCCCACAGTCGGGTTACTGCAGCTATTTACACCTTATGTTGTATATGATTAAGGCGTTCTTTAAGTTTTAGTAAATCTTATTAATGTATTGGGTGATGGCGATAAGTTTCTTCTCCAAGTACACAGCTGACTAGCTATAGCGTCCAGTTTCCAATCGACAACCTTTTGGTTGAAATTCAGCGAAATATTCCTCCAAGGTATTCGTTCGCAAATTGTGCTGGCATTTCGCCGGTGCAGGGACGGGAATTTCCAGGCGCTAGGACAATGTCTAATTTTTTCGAAACCAAATCTCGTTTTATTGGGACTACATAAAATCGTATATAATACAAGAAAAACAACACATTTATTAGCAGAATTAAAAAAACATAAAATATCCAAATTTATTTTAAATTATCAATTGTAACTCCATACTATTTATTCCGAGTAAAATAAAATAGTCGTATTAACTTTTTAGCTGACCATCGCTCAAAAATCGAAATGGTTTTTTTTTGACCATCAAGACGTTCTCTGGCATCATCTAGCGGATTAAATGCGAGTAAGAAAAAAAGTGGGAGGATATTTATGGTTATTCCTGTGAATGGGTAAACCAAGGGGGTTAACACACCGGCAATCGCCAGATCACCTTGCGCCCACCGTCGGGTTATCGGAGCTATTGCATTGCGTTCCTTCCAATTTAGTAAAACCATTTAACCTGTTGGGCCCAGACAATGTCCGTTAAGTGCCAAGGATACAATCGACTAGCTAGCGACCAGTTTCGAATCTGCAACCCTTCAGCTGAAAGGTGGTCCACTAACCCATAAGCCTAGTCTGTCGGACGAATTCAAAATCAGGCACAAAATGTTTTATCCAGCAGGTTGGCTCTATGGTTAAGCGTAAGGTCTAGGTCTGACGGATGTTATCGCGCATGTTGCAAGACCAAATAATGATGTCACGAATAAATTATGACGTCAGAGCTATATTTGTGTGTTGCTCGCTATGTGTGAGTGGCGGCTCGATTACTTGGTCCGCCAGTCTAAATTCAAATAATTTTGGTCTCTGATTTAAAGTGTGCCTACCCATGGTATATCCCATCCCTTTACAAACCACCTACTTGTCTTCTGTTCATCAGCCTTTTATTGGCAACAGCATGGGAGTCTTTAGCTTCAAGCATTTGGGGGCGACGTCGTCGGAACAATGCCTCTGATTTTCCACACATAATAACGAGCACAATGACGAGCAGAAGAAGTGACTTGTTCATCTGTGATAAAGCTGGGTAACAACATTATTTTCTGTATTTAGTTCGATCGGTTAGTGCGTCTGGCACGTAAGCCGAATGGTTAAATTATTGAAACATACCACTGGCTGGTTGGTTGGTTCTGTCTATAGACCATTTATTCCGCGGGAGTAGCATTTACTCAGTGGATAAATGAGGTAAACTACAACGGTGAAAACGTCAAGATAGTAATCATTGCAATAGCTCCAGCCGCCCGACCGTGCGCAAAAGGTAATCTGACGATTGCCCTTGTGATAACGCCCCCTGCATTTTACAATCCCGACAATACACACTAATATCCAATCGACTAAAACGTGGACAAGAAAAATAAAAGCGCAAGGTACAAAATAGAACTTTTCGAATAATTCAAGAAACTATTTGAAACGTTGCCTTTTCTGTCAGTTATAATGGCCCACTATTAACTTTGTGTATTTTCCCTGACTATCTTAACATTTCATACATTGAGTTACAAAACGACGTACCTCTATAGTTACTTTGTCCCAGTCTATGTTTGCTTCTGTTGTAAGTGACTTCGTGTCTAGTCGTTTCTTTTTCCAGACGATTGTCAGCTTGCAGGCGGAAATTACTGTCTCCCACGTGACTTTCAGCAGCAAATCAGGACTCTGTTGACGCTCGGTTAAAGTCCATGTTTAAAATTATTAAAACGTGCTTCGAGAAGATTCGAAACGGAAAGACGCCAGTGGCATTTACATCGACATGTTGTTTTGATACAGTTCTAACTTTGGGTATTAGTCTATAATGAATAGTATGGCAATGTTTTGAATTTTTATGTTGTTGTTTTGCCTTGTGTTTTATATTTGCTAATATCACTTATGCTACAATGTTTTATCTTGGGACACAACTAATTTACAGAAAACGGAATTACAGAAATGACAGAAATTTGATACTAATTTACAGAAATTACAGAAATACAGAATTACAGAAAAAATCCATTTCTAATTTACAGAAATACAGAAGAGAAATACGGAAAACAGAAATGCGGAAATACATGCAAACCTGTACTGGGTTGAAATATTAACGACGGAAATGTCCCAAATTTACGGAAATTAACCGATTCTCTTTTCTGTCACCGTTTTAAACGACAGAAATGTCTTAATTTACAGAAATGAACCCGTTCTTTTTTCTGTCATCGATTTCAACGACAGAAATGTCCTAATTTACAGAAATGGACCCGTTGCTTCTTCTGTCGCCGTTTTGAAAGACAGAAATGTTCTAATTTACAGAAATGGACCCGTATCCTATTCTGTCACCGATTTCAACGACAGAAATATTCTAATTTACAGAAATGGACCCGTTCCCTATTCTGTCACCGTTTTCAACGACAGAAATGTTCTAATTTACAGAAATGAACCCGTTCTTTTTTCTGTCGTCGTTTTCAACGACAGAAATCTTGTAATTTACAGAAATGGACCCGTTCCATTTTCTGTCACCGTTTTCAACGACAGAAATGTCCTAATTTACAGAAATGAACCCGTTCTATTACAGAAATGAACCCGTTCTTTTTTTGTCACCGCTTTTAACGACAGAAATGTTCTAATTTACAGAAATGGACCCGCTGCTTCTTCTGTCACCGTTTTCAATGACAGAAATGTCCTAATTTACAGAAATGGACCGGTTCCCATTTCTGTCACCGTTTTCAACGACAGAAATGTCCTAATTTACAGAAATGAACCCGTTCCATTTTCTGTCACCATTTTTAACAACAGAAATGTCCCAATTTACAGAAATGGACCCGTTCCATTTTCTGTCACCGTTTTTTAACGACAGGAATGTCCCAATTTACAGAAATGAACCCGTTCTTTTTTCTGTTACCGCTTTCAACGACAGAAATGTCCTAATTTACAGAAATGAACCCGTTCCATTTTCTGTCACCGTTTTTAACGACAGAAGTGTCCTAATTTTTAGAAATGGACACGTTCTCTTTTCTGTCACCGTTTTCAACGACAAAAATGTACTAATTTACAGAAATGGACCGGTTCCATTTCTGTCACCGTTTTCAAAGACAGAAATGTCCTAATTTACAGAAATGTACCCGTTCCCTATTCTGTCACCGTTTTCAATGACAGAAATGTCCCAATTTACAGAAATGGACCGGTTCCATTTCTGTCACCGTTTTTAACGACAGAAATGTCCTAATTTACAGAAATGAACCCGTTCCATTTTCTGTCACCATTTTTAACAACAGAAATGTCCCAATTTACAGAAATGAACCCGTTCTTTTTTCTGTCACCGTTTTCAACGACAGAAATGTCCTAATTTACAGAAATGGACCCGTTGGCTCTTCTGTCGCCGTTTTTAAAGACAGAAATGTTGTAATTTACAGAAATGGACCCGTTCTTTTTTCTGTCACCGTTTTCAATGACGGAAATGTTCTAATTTACAGAAATGAACCCGTTATTTTTTCTGTCACTGTTTTTAACGACAGAAATGTACTTATTTACAGAAATGAACCCGTTCTTTTTTCTGTTATCGATTTTAACGACAGAAATGTTGTCATTTACAGAAATTGGCATGTTGCCTTTTCTGTCGCCGCTCTTAAAGACGGAAATGTCCGAATTTACAGAAATGAACCCGTTCTTTTTTCTGTCACCGCTTTCAGCGACAGAAATGTTCTAATTTACATAAATGAACCCGGTCCCTTTTCTGTTACCGTTTTTAATAACAGAAATGTCCTAATTTACAGAAATGAACCCGTTCCTATTTCTGTCGCCGGTTTCAACAACGGAAATAGAGTTGTGGTAATTTATCATATATATTTTGCCATAAGATGGCAAAACTTGGTGGTGCACGATGATATATTGGGAACGATTGACAAGCGTAGAAAAAGCGCTACTTGGTTTCATTAAACAATTAAAAACATTCCTGTTTGACAAAGTCATATAGGCTTCCGTTTGCCTTACCAAAAAGCGAATTAAAGAAAGGAATAAATACGAAATGAAAAGAATAACGAAGTCAAGAAATTACACATGGTCGGCAGTGCTTAGCAGTTTGTGCAGCTAAAATAAGAATCCGAGTAATTGACTACCTTTCCCGGTAGGCAAGACTTGTGGTACCAACTTCGGCATGTGACGCACATTATCTGTTGCTCAAATTGCAACTGACCACGACAACTTTTAGCCTCACAACGAGACCAGCGGTCTGTGCTTGACGAGGCAACAATTTTAAAAGTCGCTGCCAATTGAACTTTAATCAAAGATTCTGCTGTTTGTAGTGAGTCCAAAGCTATAATGGCCTTCTTTTTAAAATTTGCAACAATCAGGAAAAAAGTGTACTCCAGTGTGGGCGATCAACAACAGGTTGTCAAAGTTTAATGCATTGTTGTTAGCAACATATGCTGCAACGACTCGGTGTTCGTTTTTGGTGGAACAGCTTAACAAAAAGCTTTCACAAAACAAATAACTGCATTCTGGCTTAGTGGTAGTGGCAATTATACCTTTTACAGCTCTTTCAATGGTGTGGTCATCCAGCCATTTGTTTTCAGCAAGGCACTCCCAAAGAACGGTCGTTTGTTTATTATCTGGCTCACTCACATTTATGCTTTCCGTTTCTTCCCATGGATAATGTGTTGGCGTAGAGGCGTGCTGGGAAAGCTGTAGCTCGTCCAAACTTGGGTCCGGATAATCAGAAACATTCTCTGTGTTGTCGTTGACATCGGTTATCATGGAAAGGTCCAACGGGTCATCTTCGATAGGGCGCACTTTTTGGGGTGTCGACCAGGCCCGGTGCTAGGAACCGCGGGGCCCAATTAGAAATGTGATGGCGGGGCCCCTACTCTTCATAGCAAAATTTATGGGTGTTTATATATCATAAAATACATACCAGTACATACAAACTACAAAAATAGACATTTAATACTTGCTCTAAAACAAATTAAAGGTAATGTGGAATGTGGATGCTGATTTACGATATATTTTTTTACTTCCAAACATATATATATATATATATATATATATATATATATATATATATATATATTGTTTAGCAACCATATTCATTATGACGTAACAGACAGACAAAGAAAAATAAATTTGACTTAATTAGATGCATAACAAATTGATATTAGGAGAAAGAATATTATTTCACTTTTTATTTTACGTTTCAGTAGTATTTTAAACCTCGTAATACAGAAAGACCCCCGCTAGCGCGGGGCCCCTTCAAGGTGCGGGGCCCAATTTGATCTAATCGGTCAAATCGGCCTAAAACCGGCCCTGGTGTCGACGATACTATATTTGGCAGGCGAGATAAATCCTTGGGGAATTTGGCATCAGGTGCAGCAATTACTGTATAGTCATAATCCTTTGGCCTTGGTCGTTTTCTCCCTGACTTTTTTTCTCTTCCTTTGCTTTTTCGCAACATCAGTGATAGCGAATAGGTTGATGAATCTTGAAGTTGGCTCTCGGGAAGTTGCAGAGACATGTATGTAGCAATGATGTGATAGCATCGTCCAGTGCTCGGACATGAGCATCGTGATGGAAACGGAAATACTTTCACGCTATTGACATTTCCGTTAAATGGGTTTGTAACAGAAAAGGAAGCAGTTCCGGAAGAATATCCTATCAACCCCTTTTTGATACAAAGACGAGCCATTCCACGCTGAGTGAGCCGATAGTATTCGTTCTTTTCCACACTTTTTGGAATGGTCGGTTCCTTTGAAAGCATTTCTTCAAGTATTTTCTCGATGCTTTCGATGGCAGGAAGCACAACAGCACTTCTTGGCTGAGACAAATACTGGAATTTCTTTTTTAGCTGATAGCTTCCGAAAACCAGCTTTTCCGCGAGCAAATTCGTATATATACGTGTCTTGCGTCTGCTTTAGGATCATCATCATCGTGTCAATGGGAAGTTCCTTGTGTTCGGTTATTGATTTTATTACGTTGTTCATAGATTCACTGATATTGTTCGTAACTGCACCATCGTAAAACGCTGGGAATTTGTCTGTCACGAACTTGCAAGCATGATGCACCAAATCGTCATTCAAATTCTTGACGAAATAGGACTTAAACAACTCCCGTCCAATTACTGGAGAACTCAGAGTACAATGTCAAATACAATTCATGCGTTCGGCAGTCAATTAACCTCTCGATGTGGTCTTTTAGAACTTTTAAGTCGTCACGCCGGCCGTCTTGTTTTTTGATCCAGCGATCGACATCTTTTAAGATGTGATTGGTACAAAATATATTTGTAATCCGGGGAAAATGCTTCTTTAAGCAGCTGGTGATGCCTCTTTCCCTGTCACTTATGAATGGGATGCTTGTTACCTTATTGAGCCCGATAGCAGGTAACATGTCTGTCAAAAACATCCTGTGATGCTTCATGAACTTTCGATCATTAATCAGAAAAGCAATCGGAAATATCGGGTCACCTTCGAAAATAACATTTCTCCCCACCAATATTGAGACATAAAAATTTCCCAAACAAAAGGTGGTGTCATACGACACAGCTTGTTTTAGGTCAGAATGTTCTATTGACATGTTTAGCGGTGACAGTAAAGGGAACGGGTCTATCTATATCTGTAAATTAGGAAATTTCTGTCGTTGAAAACGACGACAGAAAAGGAAACCGGTCCATTTCTGTTAGATAGGTCATTTCTGTCGTTGAAAACGACGACAGGATAGGATAGGATAGGATAGGATAGGATATTCATGTTTATCCCCGTGAATGGGAAAACCCCAGGGGTTATCACACGGGCAATCGTCAGATCACCTCGCGCCCATCGTCGGGTTACCGGAGCTATTGCAGTGTGTTGTATGTGATAGACACGTTCCTTCAATTTTGTAGAACCCAATAATCCGCTGGGTTCAGGCAATGTCCGTAAAGTGCCTTGCCCAAGGACACAACCGACTAGTTAGCTACCAGTTTCGCACCTGCAACCTTTCGATTGAAAGGCGACGCACTTAACCGCTAGACCATCGGGCCGGACAAACAAAAAAAGGGAACAGAAAAGGGAACGGGTTCATTTCTGTAAATTAGAACATTTCTGTCGTTAAAAACGGTGACAGAAAAAGGGAACGGGTCCATTTCTGTAAATTAGGA
>CH002687.1:209490-226252 GCA_000149265.1 Ciona savignyi
AAAAGGGATCGGGTTCATTTCTGTAAATTAGAACATTTCATGTCGGTAAAATCGGGGACAGAAAATGGAACGGGTCCATTTCTGTAAATTAGGCCATTTCTGTCGATGAAACCGACGACAGAAAAGGGAACGGGTTCATTTCTGTAAATTAGAACATTTCTGTCGTTAAAACCGACGACAGAAAAAAGAATGGGTTCATTGCTGTAAATTAGAACATTTCTGTCGTTGAAAACGGTGACAGAAAAAAGAACGGGTTCATTTCTGTAAATTAGAATATTTATGTCGTTGAAAACGGTGACAGAAAATGGAACGGGTCCATTTCTGTAAATTACAACATTTCTGTCGTTGAAAACGACGACAGAAAAGGGAACGGGTTCATTTCTGTAAATTAGGACATTTCTGTCGTTGAAAACAACGACAGAAAAAAACGGGTTCATTTCTGTAAATTATGACATTTCTGTCGATGGAAACGACGACAGAATAGGGAACGGGTTCATTTCTGTAAATTAGAATATTTCTGTCGTTAAAAACGACGACAGAATAGGGAACGGTTCCATTTCTGTAAATTAGGACATTTCTGTCGTTAAAACCGGTAACAGAAAATGGAACGGGTTCATTTCTGTAAAAAAGAACATTTCTGTCGTTAAAAACGGTGACAGAAAATGGAACGGGTCCATTTCTGTAAATTAGAATATTTTTGTCGTTGAAAACGGTGACAGAATAGGATACGGGTCCATTTCTGTAACTTAGAACATTTCTGTCTTTGAAAACGGCGACAGAAGAAGCAACGGGTCCATTTCTGTAAATTAGGACATTTCTGTCGTTGAAATCGATGACAGAAAAAAGAACGGGTTCATTTCTGTAAATTAGAACATTTCTGTCGTTGAAAACGACGACAGAAAAAAGAACGGGTTCATTTCTGTAAATTAGAACATTTCTGTCGTTGAAAACGACGACAGAAAAAAGAACGGGTTCATTTCTGTAAATTAGAACATTTCTGTCGTTGAAAACGGTGACAGAATAGGGAACGGGTCCATTTCTGTAAATTAGAACATTTCTGTCTTTGAAAACGGCGACAGAAGAAGCAACGGGTCCATTTCTGTAAATTAGGACATTTCTGTCGTTGAAATCGATGACAGAAAAAATAACGGGTTCATTTCTGTAAATTAGAACATTTCTGTCGTTGAAAACGGTGACAGAATAGGGAACGGGTCCATTTCTGTAAATTAGAATATTTCTGTCGTTTAAAACGGTGACAGAAAAGAGAATCGGTTAATTTCCGTAAATTTGGGACATTTCCGTCGTTAATATTTCAACCCAGTACAGGTTTGCATGTATTTCCGCATTTCTGTTTTCCGTATTTCTCTTCTGTATTTCTGTAAATTAGAAATGGATTTTTTCTGTAATTCTGTATTTCTGTAATTTCTGTAAATTAGTATCAAATTTCTGTCATTTCTGTAATTCTGTTTTCTGTAAATTAGTTGTGCCCTTATCTTGCGTGATTTCGGTGCGTGCGTTAATTACTAATTACCTGTCGCCTTTATTATTCCTAAAAACCGTTGGACTTTACCCGCCTCTTTGCTTTTATATGACCTGCTGTAGTATGTTTTAGTGGGTTCTATATTTGTGCTGCTTACATCCAATACAAGCATTTTAAACATAACGTTAGGAGCTGCTGACTACAGGTCATCGAGAACTCCACCTAAAAGTGTAAGACTACATTTTTCTTCTTTTGTTTTCACAGTCATTTTCAGTTTTCACTATTATTTTGAGTGTCATTTTAAAAGACTTGCGGATGTTCACCCCGATTCTACCCGCGAGTATTTATTGGTCGTTGGTTGGGCTGCAAGGACTGATTGATAATTTGCTCTGTTTGTTTGTGCGTCATTGACTGTTGTCCGAATGAAATTTGAACTTGTGGCAATTTCGTGTCTCTGTTGTGACTTTTTGTTGTGTATAAATTCTGTTTACCACGATTTTAAGCGTCCTGTAAACAAGATTTGGAGAAAATTCTAATGAGCCACAATGCCTTCTGTTACGTGATATGTGATTGTTTCGTGACGTTTAAAAATAGTGTCAAAAGTTTGGCTACGCACAGACCGTAGGTCGGCGTATGAGTTAATAATCTGAATGCGGCGCTAATGCCATGTCCTGGAAAAAAATCCGGAATTAGTTTAACCAGGATCTTTTATTCTTGATAAAATGCAAATACAGTAACACACAGTTAAACTAGTTCTGGCAATCCTGCCAGGAGATGGTAGCGGCGAACGCCGCCCGTTCTGATTAATAACTCTTATTCTCTGCTCGGTCTAAGGATTATTTTCGTTCCGTTATCCAAGCATAAGAAGTTATATATTAAACTTCACGAAACAATCGAACATCACGTGGCAGAAAGCATTATGACTTGTATGAATTTGGTCCAAAGCTCGTTTACAGCACGCTTAAAATCGTGGTAAACAGCATTTATACACAATGAGAAATCACAACAGAGACACGAAATTGCTACAGCTATCACGATTGGCCGTTAAAATAGGGTTCGGAGACCATGTAACAATCTAGGATTCGCGTATAAGACCTGCAGTTTATGCCCAATATTGTATTTGTTAATGTTTTGCTATTTCCATTTTATGCGCAGCGTGTAACTTATAGGGAATGGCTTCCTTTAAAATTTAAAATTACACGAGCTCTTTTCATCTATACAAATAATCGGCTTTCCTATATTATTGGAGCCGAAAATGCCGAACACGGACTTTGTTCTATATCGTGTTTATACGGAATCCACCTAGGTAATTAAAAAAACAATCTTTGCAAATCTACATTATGTCAACCAAAATTTTTGGGATTTTTTTCTATAGTTGGAAATTCATATCGTATACCAATAACGCATCCGCAAATATTGCGGTCACAATTACGCAGAATATATAAAAAAAAAGAATAAAATGAAGCAAAAATAACATGCGTTTTCTGCCGATCAAAAGAAAAAAAAATGAATCCAGGAATACGTGACCGTACGGTTATCTGTGCTCTTGCCCAATGCTCCGCAACCGGTATGCCATGTCAACTACTGTCTTGCAGAACAATTCTAAGTGTGAAAAATAATAATTTTTGAAACGGAGTTTTAACCAAATAAAAAGGATTTTAGTTTTTGAAAATTTTAATAATACTGATATCAGACACTTAATATAATATCAAATGTATATATCTTGTCAAAAGACCTCCCATTGTAAAATTTTGACTTAAATGTGCCGTCAAATTTAGTAAGTTTTTAAATGTACCTCGAGTGAAAAATGGTTGCAGAGCTGTGATTCAACCTTGAAGCTTTTTAGTCGTAATCGGTCTGCATATTTAGTCGTAATCATTTGCATACCGTGTACCTATATATGCACCTATAACGCATTCGTTTAATTATAAAATATACACCGAATAGTAACAATATCAATAAATAAAACATGTGCAGCAGCCACTTCTTAGGGGAGCCGCTAACCCCAGACTTTGAAGAACAAATTGAAAACTGTTTCGAATCCGGGAAATACCCAGAACCGTACCAAAACAAGTCCAACCGATCAATGACCGATGGTTTCGGGTTAGATTTTAGTTTCTCGCAAAGGCCACAAACTCCTTGTGCGCCCCATTTTTTACTGTCTGCCAACGCCTTTATTTCGTCATACGGCCGTGACGTGGGTATTTTCCGCTGCCACCCTGGGAATTCCCCGACCTTCCATTTCAGGTATTCCCCATACAGCTCGTCGTTGTTGTCAAGTTCGAGTAGGTAGCTCGCCAGCGCCTCTAACGACTGAAAATCATCGACGTGGATAAATGATTTCGGGGGCGCCACGAGTTCGTAATCCGCCCGTTCCGGTCCAATGACCACTGGTACCGCTCCACTGAACAAACCATTCACCCAGAACTTCTCGGTGACGTAGTCTTTGCATCTTGAATTCTCGAACGCGAAGTAAAATTTATATCTGAGAATGAAAATGCGGGTTGGAATTTTATTCATTTGATTTATTACAAAAATATTCAATTTTAATTCCACAAATATATTTGTAACAATTCGATGACCTACACCAAGATATATTCATGACATCACAAACCTGGACAACACGTCATATTGACACGGGGGGCGGCAGAGCGGTTTGGAACCGCATTTCCCGAATACGTCGATTTTCATGAATCGTTGTAATTCTTGGATCGCATGAATTCGTTCGGGTACAGCACAATTGGAAGATACCCAGGCAGCTAACAAGGTTTTCCTTGCTAACACTTCGCTTAAACTCCTTTGGGTGGAAAAGGGGTTGGAATTGAGAGGAAGTTATTTATGTTTTTGTCACATGGATGGAAAACGCCAGGGGGCCATATCACGGCTATATATATCGTAAAATAGAATAGAGTATAGGCTAAAATAGTACGGTCGTGTGACCGAATGTTTTACGCGACCGAACATATATACTTACATACAAAAAAACGGTCTTAGTAACGAGGACATCCTGGATTCGAAACTGAGACCGGTAAAAAATTAAATATAGGCTAGGACAGCGTTTCTCAAACTATGGGTCGCGACCCACCGGTGGGTCGCGAAAGGAATCTTGGTGGGTCGTGAAAAGTTATAGAAAGCTCTGATTAACTATACTGGCTATTTCCTATACAAAAATCAAGGGGAACTTATCATAATTGTGACATCACACAATCTTGAATCGTGGCGTGATCCCAGAGGTGTGTTCCTTTGCAACGATAGCGTAACCTAGAAACCAACAACAACTATATATAAAGTTGAGTGGGTCGCCATAAATTGCGGTAATTAATAGTGGGTCCCAACTCTAAAAAGTTTGTGAACCACTGGACTAGGATATTTAAGCTTTATGCTTGTACATATCAAAGGGAGGTATCACTCAGGCAATTTTCATATTACCACACGTCCACCGTCGGGTTACTGGAGCTACTGCAGTGTGTTGTATGTGATAGAGGTTCCTTACGTTTTAGTAGAACCCATTATTTCTATGTATTCAGTAATGTCTGATAGGTGCATTAATCAAGGACCTGGGCGACTATGGCTGTTTACCAGTTTTTTTCACCCAATAACCATTCGACTAAAAGGCCATACAATACACCTTAGGCTATTCAGTTGGTCAAATAACCTTTACCTTACGCCCATAATTGGGTTGTCGGAGGTGTTTATTATGTTTAATACTATAGGAGGTTCCTATAGCATTTTTAAATTATTATATCATTGGGCCCAGCCAAACGTTTGCTGAGTACCGTGCTAAAGAACACAACTAATAGTTAACCACTGGCTTCGATCCATACCCTCCGGTCGTTGCGAATAAGCAAGCAGTCCGAACAAAATTGTTGGTCACCGTAGCCATAAGCTATTTGGTGTCCACTTTGAGCTGATTAAAATGCTTTTATCATTGTGGTATCAAATACGTTGCTTATAATGGCATCCTGGTTATCCACGCAATATTACATATCGGAAATATCTGCTGTTAAGCGCAGTAACTCGGGGCAACTATTTATTGCCCCTTATCTATAGGTGCATAAAAATTAATACAAAAACGATCTTATTAACAAGGGGGTCGCCGGTTTGGAACTTGGTCCGGTAAAAAAACAGGATCATGGCTAAAACACGACTAATTAAGATTCAACAATATACCAAAAACAGGTATATTGACGAACGTGGGCATCATGGTTCTAAAACGCGCCCACAAAGTAAAATATAGAGATGTACAAATTCGTTGATAAATTTTTAGTGGCGACTGCCCGTGTGTTAGCCCTATTGGTTTTCCCATTCACGGGGATAAACATGAATATCCTATCCCCTAGAGTTGGAATTAATTTTCGCGGTTATATTGTTAAAGTCGTTTTTAGAATTACTTTTAATACCTTTATGAAACCAGTTTTCCTTCTTTATTTCTCCCGTTTTAGTTTCTCCCCTAATTAAGCGTTGTTTTGGTAAATAGTGGCAAATTAGCCACACACTAATAATCCGAAACCGCAAGTAATTTGTAGTCATGGGGTGCTATAGTGACTGTCGCTTAGCCCGGTTAATTTCTACTTAAAGAATGCCTATCAATTACTCTATCATTCGTTAGAACACAAATGAAAATCAATAATTACTGGTTATTTCAGAACAGTGGTTTCAAAACTGAGTTCGATCGAACCCCAGGGGTTCAGCGAAGATTAGGATAAGTATACACACGCAGATATATTTTGCAGATATACACGCATATATATTACGCAGATATATTTTGAATTTCAACGAAGGGTTCGGTGAATGCCCGCATAAAACTTGCGGGGTTCGGTACCTCCAACAAGTTTAAGAACCACTGTTTTAGAAAGTCATATGGCCCTTCGATATCTGTACATAATATTTCTATAGTTATAAGTGACTGCTTATTCAAAACAGTTCCTTTTCACATTCACTGAGATAAAACATGAATATTTTAACACTAATACACACACACAAACTTAACAACTGAAATAGTGTAATAAATTTTTTTTATCCACACTTATTTTTCCAAATTTTATTTATTTTTATTTTTTATGTAGGTTTGGCGGCCACGTCTAAATATACCGAAAGTAAACAATTGATCGTTTTTAAACGTTTTTAACGACCCCCATTTTCGGAATTATTATTAAAGATCCTGCTTTGTGTTTTCATCGTGGAAACAAAAAATAGTATATTGCTGTACTCACTGCTTATCAGGCTTGATTGTGACCGAATAAGAGGAATATACGTCACTATCGACCCTGTACGTCATCGTCCAGTTAAAAACTCGGTGAAAGTTCACCAACGTTTTGTCGAAGACATGTCTCGTATTCCACGGCGGTTCCTCACACCACCATACCCACCTGCCGGAAGTGACGACATCAGTCAAATTGATGACATACGTCATATCGATGATGGATGACGTCACAAAAACCTTTGATTTGTCTTTCTTTGTGACGGCATACCGATCAACGAATCGCGACGAGTGACGCAGTGAAACAAAACCGCGTCGGCGATTGATGACGTAGATTTATCGTATGTCACGTGACAACCAGGACAAGTAGGACTGTGAACGTTACCAAACGGAGTATCGTGGATTAGAATCAATTTGTCCCCCAAGCTGTGGATATTGCATTTAAAAACACTTCATTAATAAAGATAATAATATGAAAAATTTGAATTAATTATAAAATAAATAAAAAGGAACTAAACAATGTCAACCAAGTTTTAACCACCACTATTATTGAAATTATTTTTAACTGCACACTCAAAGTTTCTGCAAGAAATCGTTCGAGTGCCTTATGATTACCTAACCACTATATGTACATAATATACATATAGTGTACTTTTTAGTTGTTTAGGGCAAGAACTTTCGGTTACCGCGGTTACCGCATCATAAATTATTGCATAAAGTATACAATGTTTGTTTATAAAGCAAAACTAATGAGTTTCTGGGCTACTATCTTAAACTTGTTCATGTTTTATACCCGTAAAAAGGTAAAGGGTAGGGGTAAGTGCGTAATCAGACGAAAAATCGTCAGATCACCTAGCTCCCACCCACTAGCCAGAGAAGCTATGGTAGTGTCAAAATAAAATGGACTTTAAAATGGACTTTAACTACACTTCTTTGCCGCTTTGGTGAATTTGAAAATATGCCTGATTATGACCCATATTTACAAAAAGGGGCATATATTGTTTCAATCCTTCAGTTAACCCTTTAACGGTTTAACCCACTAGGTTTAGCTGATGTCTTTACTAATTGACCTTCTCAAGCACATATCTGTCTAGCTAGCGGCCAGTTTCGGTCCCACAACTTTTCGATTGCATGCAGACATTCTAAAATGTTTAACTGAAATAAAACATTTTCCTGAACAAAATAAAATGGACTTTGTCATAAATGAACAACGAAGAATTGAATGGACTTTATCATAAAGTACAATACAAAATAAAATGGCCTTCATCATAAAGTACAATCCAATATAAAACGGACTTTATCATAAAGTACAATACAAAAAATAGACTTTATCATAAATTACAATATATTAAAAATAAAATGGTCTTCATCATAAAATACAACACATATTAAAATTGACTTATTTTAAAGGAACAACAGTCAGACTGCAAACACTTCAGCAGGATTTATGGGTTCTATTAAATTGAATAAACGTGTGTATCATACACAACATACTGCAATATAGCTACGATAACCCGACGGTGGGCGCGAGATGATCTAATGATTGCCCGTGTGTTAATCCCTTTGGTTTTCCGATCCTGCTTGCATGACTGTTGCATAGAACCGTGTTTTATAAATAGGGGTAGTTAAACACGTGGTTGACACTTTCTTTTACACTCTTATTATACTCTTTTGCGCTTACGAGACATAGAAACACGGGGAAAACTAAACGAGACAGGGAAAGGGGGAATCGGAGGAAGAAAGAAGAAAACCGTGCTCACTAAAATAAATATTAAGGCACTAGAGTTAGTTTAAACATGGAATTGGAGTTAACGTTAGTTCTGGGGTTAAGATTAGTGTTTAGGGTACGGTTAAAATTAGTTTCCAAAATTTAAGTAAGCAGTTTCCCTCTTTCCCACCTTCCCGCTTTCCCTTCTTTTTGTGTTGCCCTTATATAAGCCAACACAATGGCTTTGCAGACAGGGAAATCTAAAAAAGGGAAGGGGGGAGTATAGAAACTGCTAACTAAAATAAAAAAATAGTTACGATAAGGTTAGTTTAAGTGCTGGGTTTAAAGTTAATGTTAATTCTGGGGTACGATTAAGGTTGGGGCAGGGTTAAAATTAGTTTCTATAGTTTAAGTTAGCAGTTTCCCTTCTTCCCTCCTTTTAGTAATGTCCCAATCAGTCAGAATTCATAACGACTATTTCTGAAAAATTCGTGGTCACCTTTTTGTTTTGTAAATAGCGTTAGTGAGCTACACAGTCAAGCAATATAATTTCAACTAAACCAACTAAATTATTGTTTGTTAGTTTTAATAGCAATAGATATTCTGGATTAAAAAAGTTTACCAAAGCAACTTTGGATTTTAAGGAATGACTGTTAATCGGTACATACGTCGATTATTACCTCATAGAGCTCCTATTAAAATGAAACAATCTTGGGTCATAATTTTCTTTTATGGTCGCTATCCAATCCTGTGTCAGTAAAAGGGTCTCGAACACGAATTTATCCAAAACCGTTCCCATTAGGATGTAACATACCAGAAAAGTAAACACACAACTTAACACGGGTAATACACGCATTGTGTGACGTCAAAAGTCCTATACCGCTATTGTCTGCAAAATTGACTTTTTACAGCAATAAGACATTTATGACAAAGCCGTAGGTTGACAATGAAAATTACTGTCTTGCTGGTAATTCAATATGCAATGCAGAGGTTTATTTATAACCTTGGTCTTAAACATTTTTTACACTGTTATCTCTAAACCTTGAACTGGTAGTTGAACAAAACAGAAGATCACGCATCAAAATATACACATAAGAGATATAGTCATAATCAGCATGTCAAGTTCAGTTTACAGTGTTTTTGGTGAACCTTCTTACTGCTAGTTACCAGGTTTTAAATGTTAACTTAAATGTCACACAATAAAAAAAATAATTGGTCATAACTTCCCCCGACTAATGTATGCTCTCATCATATATTCTAGCATTCACTTGACCTTTGAGCGTTGGTTTAACCTGTATTAGTTATTGGTATATTTACAGGACATCGCACCACATCCACATGGTTTAACCTGCACTAGTTAATGCTATTACAGGACATCGCATTAAGTCTTACTATTTAAACGGTTGCCTGTTATAATAAGACATGGAAAATATATTTATCACAAAATATAACTTAAAATGAAAAAATAATTAATTACACAATTTTAACTTAAAATCGTCACATCATTCGTGTTTTCGATGCGAGTTAACTCGCTTTAGTTCGCATCGTGGGTATTCCGTCTCTTTACGCGCAGTCATCCACAAGCATAACTCAAAACGAAACATTAAACAACCTACCTGCAGATGCTAATATACAAATGAATGACGAATGCGAGTTAACCTACCATGCACGAGCGAGTTAGGCAAACCCGATTGGAAACCCGCATAATCACTGAACCGTGATGACGCAATGCGTGCGTCAAATATAACCGGGATTAGCGATGCGAGTTAACTCGCAAAATTTGCCCATGTAAAGAGGCTATTTACGTTCATGAGTACCATAACCCCTTGTCTTGATATAACTGACTTGCGGTTCCTCTATTTTGCACAGGTCCGCTGGGTCCGCTGCGTCCACGTTTTTAAACATGGGGTTGGAGTTAGGGTTAGTTCTGGGGTTTAAATTAGTGTTTGGGGAAGGGTTTAAATTAGTATTTAAGGCAGGGCATTGGACCTAGCGGACCTAGCAGACCTAGCGGACCTAGCGCAGGACCTAGTGGACCTAGCGGACCTAGCGAACCAAGTGGACCAAGCGGATCTGTACAAAATAAAGGGACCCGCTGATTTGTAAAGAATAACAAATGTCGCAAACGGGAATACAAAAGCTTCCACAGTGACGCAACAATCATAGTACCGGATTGATTACGTTGCGCTTAACTAAGCAAGAACTAAGTTAAATTTGATCTTCTTAAGGACTCCACCTGTTTTCGATACGCATAATAGGTAGAGTCCTCAGGCACCTTGGTACATTATTGCGGTCTTAGTCCTTGAGTGCCTCGCGAGGTTTTTTCTTAGATTAGACACGAACATGACTATTCATGGTAAAAGTTTGCACGTAAAAACTGCGATTTACTACATCAACATGACATTTTATTATTTAGTCACTGTACCAAACGAAAAGTACAATCTTGTCGTTCTCCGGAAATTAATTTTGTCTGTCACCGGGTACAAAGTATACAATGAGACCAATAATCACAAATTTGAATCTTATTTAAGCACAAAAAGAAAAATCTACCCGCTGTACAAATACAATTAAATGGTTTATATAGCATTTGTAAAGGCTGTAGTTTTCTGTTAAAATCTTAAATAATCTTCCCGTGTCTTGTATACCAAAGTTATCTTTTATTTGTACTCATTTATTTATTTATATATCTAATAGCAGAATACTAGTTTAAAAACTAAACCAACTCTTAATTTAAAGAAATAAATATTTACTATCAGCTGTTTACGACCCAGTCAAAAAAATAACGACATACCAAGGATAAAATATCCTTGTATCAAAGATGAATCGCGGATAAAAGCCATGATAAGCCCATAGAAATATATCTGTTTTGAGTCGGGAAATTACCGAACCCAGAGATAAAGTCCAAAGATAATGCCAATGATAACTAGTGGATGTTACAAGGATTTTTTCCTTATTTCCCATTGATAATACATGAATACAACGGGGCTATATCCACACGTCGCGTACATAAATCGAGTATATTGCATGGCTGATTAGTAAGCGACTTTAATAAATCGTATTGCAATACAATTGACAGGTGAGGTCACGTTTATTATTTATTAATAATAACGAAATCTCTACGAAAGGAACAATACAAAATTGAAATAAAGTATCACGGTGTGCGTTTTTAATATAAGAACGCAAACAATGTCAGTGCACAAGTTGGCCCCGAGGTTTTCCTCCACTGGTATAGTGTCTGTACTGTAGTGAAGTCATTTAGGTCCTGTTTTGGTTGCCAGTCTTTGGTTTCTGCCGTTCTTGTGCCGTTTCCCTATCCCCAGCTTGTGATGTCTGCAAAGTAAAGTTTTATAAGTAAAAAGAAACCCATAATTAAACAATATATTAACACAAAATAAATTTGCTATTAACAGTAACAGTCAACACACTGTAAAACCTTCGATAACGTTATTTTTAACCAGGGTTTGGTTCGAATGATTGTAATTCGAATGAATGATGAATGAATCCTTAAGTTTAATACAGCCGACATTCGGTTATACCAATTGAATAATAGCGCAAATCAGATTTATACTCTTGGGAAAAGATTATGACCCGCTCAGCTGGACGCCGATTGCTACATGACGCCCATAGGCAGTGCCTTTCATGTACCTCTATGGTAAACGTAACATTATACGATTACGTAATCATCGACTAAAGCAGTTCGTTATCTTAAGAACGCGAGAAACGGGAGTAAACATGGCGCGCAACTGTGGTTTGTATGACGTAACAACTGTTGGAATTTAGTATTATAACAATCTGACATTATGATGCCGATGCGGACGCGCCACGTGTATAATAAAAACGGTACACGCCAGTAGAACGGAAAACGGTTGCGGTAAACGTTAATTAGTGTTTTTATATGCGGGTGTAAATTCTTACCCGCACGGTGTGCGTATTACTAGCGTTACTCGCTTGGATTTTTGGCCCTGTCTTCGTCTTCGTGCAAACCGCAACGAAATAAGAGAGACGATTCCCGTTTCCATGATAAGGAACGTCTTTTGGAGAGTGATTACGTAATCGTTTAATATTGCGTTAATAACATGGTCTGGAACGGCGGAAATCGGGAAATTAAATCGATTTATTGTGATTTGTTATGGTACAAGTGTAAGCTAAATGGGACAGGTTAAATTCGTACTGAACTTGTCCTACATAAGTGTCAGACTATAACAATTAAATCTAAAGAGTGAACTTTATGACTTACTTGTGAGCTCACTTTAAAGAACACTGTCTTTAAAGGACTTTTTGGTCTTGTTTCGAAGTTTCGAGCAGAACCCAAGACGGTCGACGAATACTGCAGAGCCAACTCGCAACTCCATTGTTATGAAGGCTTTAATAAAACGTCAATGGTGGACCGTATGTCTGCACTTTCTATCTTTTTGTCAAGTCCTTCAAAGTCCTAAGGAGAAAAAACACACGTAATAATTGGGCATATTTGGGGAGTTAAAACCTAACAGTTGCTGCTAGATAAAGATAAGCGATTTAAAACAAAAACAAACGCACAATTTTCCAAAACCGGCCTAATAATAGGTAATAATAAACCAATTGGAAGTGAGCAAAACAAGCCAACTTAAAATTAGGCGGTCGTACCTGTAATGTTTGTATCGTCACAGCAAGTTGTTCATCCGTGTCAGCTGGTGAAAAAGTAAATGCAGTTCCTTTTTATAAGTTGACATCAAATTGTACACTGATTCTTTTAGATCTAACATTTCTTGCTTTATGTCCATTATATGCTTTACGCTGATCTGGATGTTCACATAAAGTTTGCCAGTAGTTAAACGTGTTCCACTTACAATACTACTTCCTGTGTTAACTTACACTGGTTCCCCAAAACAACTTTTATACGTGCACTGAGCATAGTTTATAAGTTTTAAAGGGGCTAGTATACGATGCTCCGTACAGCTCAGATTGAAGCGAAGAAACGAGAGAGAGAAAAAAGGCAATGACGTTTCGGGGTTTTACCTTTTATGATAAACCACTACCAAACAGATATAAAACGCTATAAATCCGCTTGTAGTTGAGCTATTTACAAATTTTTTGCACCATTGGAAAGAAGAAGAAACCTGCTACACGACCATTCACAAAGTAAACCTTCATACTCATCATGCTTTGTGTATTACCCTTCCAAATATGACCTAAAAGCGATCGTATAATAAACCATTTAAATGCACGAATATAGTATTTATTTTTACATTGAATTAAGCAGGCATTATCCAGCTATGACATATCCAAAAACTAATTCTTAATCTCCTTTATTTTTCGCAATAGAGCTGTTTACGCACACCCTCCTTTTGACGGTTTTCGAAAGAAATCGCCAACCCATTGTTTCGCGAACCTTATGTACTATCCCCCACGAGTATAAAACTACATAACTTGACTTCTAGTGGGTCTACATACACAATCTTGGTATCATTGGAAAGAAGAAGAATCCTGCTATACGACCATCTACAAAGTAAACAGTTCAAATAATCATACGCTGAGTAGTACCCCTTCGAATATGACCAAAATGCGATCGTGTAAGTAACTACTTAAATGCAGGAAAATATATTTATTTTTTATATTAAATTAAACATAATTTATCCAGCTATAACATATCCAAAAACTAAGTTTTAATCTCCTTTATTTTTCGCAATAGAGCCGTTTGCGCACACCCTCCTTTTGACGGTTTTCGAAAGAAATCGCCAACCCATTGTTTCGCGAACCTTGTGTACTCTCCCCCGCGAGTATAAAACTACATAACTTGACTTGTAGTCGGTCTACAAACACATTCTTGGCATCATTGGAAAGAAGAAGAGTCCTGCTATACGATCATCTACAAAATAAACCTTTAAATTAATCATTGGCTTAGTAATACACCTCTCAATATGACCAAAAATCGATCGTGTAAGTAACTACTTAAATGCAGGAAAATATAATTAATTTTTATATTGAAATAAAGATAATTTATTCATTTATAACATATTTAAAATATAAGTTTTAATCTCCTTTACTTTTCGCAATAGAGCTGTTTACGCACACCCTCCTTTTGACGGTTTTCGAAAGAAATCGCCAACCCATTGTTTCGCGAACCTTGTGTACTCTCCCCCGCGAGTATAAAACTACATAACTTGACTTGTAGTCGGTCTACAAACACAATCTTGGTATCATTGGAAAGAAGAAGAATCCTGCTATACGACTATCTACAAAGTAAACCTTTAAATTAATCATTCGCTTAGTAATACACCTCTCAATATGACCAAAAAGCGATCGTGTAACTAACTACTTAAATGCAGGAAAATATATTTAATTTTTATATTGAATTAAACATAATTTATCCAGCTATAACATATCCAAAAACTAAGTTTTAATCTCCTTTATTTTTCGCAATAGAGCCGTTTGCGCACACCCTCCTTTTGACGGTTTTCGAAAGAAATCGCCAACCCATTGTTTCCCCAACCTTGTGTACTCTCCCCCACGAGTATAAAACTACATAACTTGACTTGTAGTAGGTCTACAAACACAATCTTGGCATCATTGAAAAGAAGAAGAGTCCTGCTATACGATTATCTACGAGGTAAACAGTTCAAATAATCATACGCTGAGTAGTACCCCTTCGAATATGACCAAAATGCGATCGTGTAAGTAACTACTTAAATGCAGGAAAATATAATTAATTTTTATATTAAAATAAAGATAATTTATTCATTTATAACATATTTAAAATATAAGTTTTAATCTCCTTTACTTTTCGCAATAGAGCTGTTTACGCACACCCTCCTTTTGACGGTTTTCGAAAGAAATCGCCAACCCATTGTTTCGCGAACCTTGTGTACTCTCCCCCGCGAGTATAAAACTACATAACTTGACTTGTAGTCGGTCTACAAACACATTCTTGGCATCATTGGAAAGAAGAAGAGTCCTGCTATACGATCATCTACAAAATAAACCTTTAAATTAATCATTCGCTTAGTAATACACCTCTCAATATGACCAAAAAGCGATCGTGTAACTAACTACTTAAATAAAGAAAAATATATTTATTTTTTATATTAAATTAAACATAATTTATCCAGCTATAACATATCCAAAAACTAAGTTTTAATCTCCTTTACTTTTCGCAATAGAGCTGTTTACGCACACCCTCCTTTTGACGGTTTTCGAAAGAAATCGCCAACCCATTGTTTCGCGAACCTTGTGTACTCTCCCCCGCGAGTATAAAACTACATAACTTGACTTGTAGTCGGTCTACAGACACATTCTTGGCATCATTGGAAAGAAGAAGAGTCCTGCTATACGATCATCTACAAAATAAACCTTTAAATTAATCATTGGCTTAGTAATACACCTCTCAATATGACCAAAAAGCGATCGTGTAACTAACTACTTAAATGCAGGAAAATATAATTAATTTTTATATTGAAATAAAGATAATTTATTCATTTATAACATATTTAAAATATAAGTTTTAATCTCCTTTACTTTTCGCAATAGAGCTGTTTACGCACACCCTCCTTTTGACGGTTTTCGAAAGAAATCGCCAACCCATTGTTTCGCGAACCTTGTGTACTCTCCCCCGCGAGTATAAAACTACATAACTTGACTTGTAGTCGGTCTACAAACACATTCTTGGCATCATTGGAAAGAAGAAGAGTCCTGCTATACGATCATCTACAAAATAAACCTTTAAATTAATCATTGGCTTAGTAATACACCTCTCAATATGACCAAAAATCGATCGTGTAAGTAACTACTTAAATGCAGGAAAATATAATTAATTTTTATATTGAAATAAAGATAATTTATTCATTTATAACATATTTAAAATATAAGTTTTAATCTCCTTTACTTTTCGCAATAGAGCTGTTTACGCACACCCTCCTTTTTGACGGTTTTCGAAAGAAATCGCCAACCCATTGTTTCGCGAACCTTGTGTACTCTCCCCCGCGAGTATAAAACTACATAACTTGACTTGTAGTCGGTCTACAAACACAATCTTGGTATCATTGGAAAGAAGAAGAATCCTGCTATACGACTATCTACAAAGTAAACCTTTAAATTAATCATTCGATTAATAATACACCTCTCAATATGACCAAAAAGCGATCGTGAAAAAAACTACTTAAATGCAGGAAAATATATTTAATTTTTATATTGAATTAAACATAATTTATCCAGCTATAACATATCCAAAAACTAAGTTTTAATCTCCTTTATTTTTCGCAATAGAGCCGTTTGCGCACACCCTCCTTTTGACGGTTTTCGAAAGAAATCGCCAACCCATTGTTTCGCGAACCTTGTGTACTCTTTCCCTCGAGTATAAAACTACATAACTGGACTTGTAGTAGGTCTACAAACACAATCT
>CH002687.1:246984-278290 GCA_000149265.1 Ciona savignyi
TACAGGAAAATTATTCCGAACATGCCCTTATGGAGTATAGTGGAACCCCGCTTACCTGACCACTATGGGACCGTCATCAAGCGGTCGCGTTACTCTAAACTTTAAAGGACGTTGAACAAACATATAGCGTGAATTGTAAAGAGTTAACTATTTGTTTGATCCCCGCCCACTTCGATTCCGCAACCAACCAAGTTATAGCTCCCATTTTCGAAATGTTGTATTGAATGGTTGTGGACCTAAAAGTACAATTCGACAATTGTATGCTCCTGCCCTAAAACAAGCAGTATACAATGACCACGATTATTTAAAACAGCACCCAGAGGATACATTTCTTGAACATGAAGAAATTACAGTCATAAGTTTACACAGAATATGTGAAATAATAAATGCAACTTCATTGCAAAGTGAGAGCACATGTTGGCATGAGGAGCGAAGAAAACGCTTGACCTCATCCAATTTTGGTAAAATTTGTAAATCCTCTGAAGATTGCTTTGTGAAATTGGCCAGAAATTTAATTATCCACAAATCTGTGAATTGTGCTGCTGTAAACCATGGTAAACAGTACGAGTCTGTAGCATTTGCTAAATATAAACAAATTGGTTTGAAAGATGTCATGACAACTGGTTTATGGGTATCACACAAACAACCATATCTTGCGTCTTCACCCGATGGGCTTGTTGATGATGATGGTGTCATAGAAATTAAGTGTCCATATGCTTCAAGAAATTGTCTGATAAATCCTGCTACTGTTCCTTACCTAGAATTGCGTAACAACTATCTTTGCTTAAATCGCAAACATAACTATTATTATCAAGTAATGGGTGAGCTGTATTGTACTGAACGAAAATGGTGTGACTTTATTGTGTATACCTTTTGTGATTTTAAAGTTATTAGAATAGTAAGAGACGAGGGCTTTATTAAGGATATGATTGCTTAGCTTGTAAACTTTTTTAACATGTATTTTCGACCTGCTGTTTTAAAGTGTATTCTGTATAAAGATGAAAACAAATTATTTTGGGCGCTAACGACAATAGATAAAAAGTTCCTACCCTTTTAAATTTGTTCGCTTTTCTGTTTATGACGAGTTCATATGTTGTTCACAAATGTATAACAAGTTTTATTGTAATATAATCACATTCAAGGACATGAATATATTATATACGATATAAATTATATTCTCATTGAAACATTGAAAACAGAAAAAAAACATTGAACTACTGGCAAAGCATCATCGAGATTACATAATAGAATTTCTAAAGTTGCATAACATAAAACAAACAAAAATAATATCATCAGCCATTTCAGTCTCTGTGTGATTAAAAGGAATTTTTAAAATTTTGTAGGTTTTTCCCAGGCCAATTATTCTTTCTATATGAACACGTTTACTAGAAATTCTACGATCTCTCATTACAGTAGACAAATTCATTCTAGATTTCTTTTTAAAAAAAGTTGGGATATTCACAGTGATATCATAGGGAGCAAATATATCCTGCACGTCAAAACCTTTATCTGCCATAATGGAATCTCTAGGATCACACATGTTTATCAAATTACTGCGTTCAACAATTTGTCTATCACTAGTACAGCCACCATATGCTGACAATATAAAAGATATTAGACCACCAGGGGTCGCACCAATTAAAACTTTCACAGTATTTCTATTTTTGTAGGTTGAAAAGGTGACCTGCTGAGCTAAAGGTGCTTTTGGTTTCTTAACAGGAATTTCAGTGCCATCAATAATAACACGAGTGTTAGGGAATTCACATTTAAACGAAAGGGGCGAGTAAAAATTAACTAAGTCTTTGCTGGGCCATATATCAATTTCTCTCCATTGTAAGCTTAAATAACGAATCCAAGTGACAAAGATAGAATAGACATCTTTTTCGCTTAAACCAAACATTCGACTGAGTTCAAAATTTGTTTTGCCTTGTCGAAGTTTTATTAAGAACTAGAGAAAAACAAATCAGTGGTGCTTAAGTTATTTGATGCCAGGGGATATAAATATGTGAGGGATGGTTTGATCCTTCTCCCAAAATATAAAGCACTGCATTAAAAGTCGTGAAATTTGGCAAACCGGTAAAAAAATTAATTCCTTCATTATCCTGCTTGAAACTTGTGATGGTGAATGTGCTACTATAACCAGTTTGTTCAGTTTGTGTGCTGGAATCTGTTATTTTGGGAGCAGGAATACCAGGGTGGTGCTTCGCAGTCTATTTCGCATTCAACAACGGCTTCTGCCCCCAGTTCAATATCATTAAACTCAAAAAGTAATTGGCCTTGAAGTTCTTCACTGCGATGATTAAGTCTTGCCTCTCGGTCTGTTACTATATTTTTCTTGGACCAAGCAAACACACTTGGCACACTGTTGTTGCGCAATCGTTTAACAAGTGGCTTTAATCCTGAAATTAGAAGTTCTGGCATTAATAAAACAAACAACTTTACAAAAAGTCCTTTAATATCAGGACAAGAATGTGCATTACTTACCATATTTATTACAAGAAAGGTAGTCCTCCTCTTTGAAATGAGCATAGCACACAGTTGAATATTGGCCTGGTTGCCAGCTTTTTCCTCCACGAATAGTCCTCACCCTTTTAATAGCGGATATCCAACTTTGTTTTAAGGTTTCATTGCTGGGAAATCGATGACCCCCAGTTCCTTTGCATAAAGGTACACAGCAATAATTTGTTGCCATTTTTAGCCTAAAGACATATATTTAAGTAATCTTACAAAATAAACATTTAAATAATTGCGACATGGTATCCTTTCCAGTCAGATCTGGTCGGATATTCTACAACTATGCTTTGTGGCAATATTTATATGCTGCAGGCTGCAGCTAGGCTAGCGCTACACTGTCTGTAGTTACCGCCTAAATGCTACATGCAGCTTTATACCTAGTAATGGAACATAATTATTACAGCTTACTTATTACTGTTAAATAGTCTGGTCTATTTTAAACAATTTCGCGGAAACCCGTACGTTTAAAGTGCTTTTGGCTTCCTATCACCGCTTTCCCGCATAAAAAAACATAACAACGGTTTTCAGGCTTCATCTAAGTCGGGAAGAGAGACACCTAGCGACGAAAAGTCTCCCATTGTAATATTATATATTGTAACAACTGGATCGCGCCATGCCATGTGTTCATATTTTGTGCATGGGAAATTGCGATTAGTTTCCTGACAGCCCAGTCGATGAATTATTTCCCGCGTTCTGATTAACGAGGTCCAAGCCTCGCGTATACAAACATGTGTTTCCTGTTATGTATCTTATATAAACCGTATGAGATTTCATAATATCAGAGAGCATTTTAGTTAGTCTTCCCTTAGACTAGCTGTTCTCTCATACCTTTACCTATACCTACCTAAGCTATGCCCTGTGTACGCAGCGCTCTTCCTTGCTGCACCTTGCGTAAAAACCCAATAAAATACTTCACCTATGCTACCCCTTGTTTTACTCCGGTTAAAACCCGTTAAAAACCAGGAGGCTGCAACAGGGTCTACACTCAATGCGAGCAAATTATCAGGCTGCTATTTACAGAAGAGCTCTGGAACCATTTACTAATGCACCCCAACCGAATGGGCATGGATGGGAAATTCAAAATGGACAACTTGGTATTGTTTGGATGACACAACACCCTGCCCTATCCGACATACTACTTACTGTGAAATGTAAGTGTAAGGTGGGTGATTGCTCGACGAAGAGATGCTCTTGCAAATCCTCAACACTCCAATGCACCGACTTTTGTGAATGCTCGAACTGCGTTAATACCAACAAGCCAGACTTTCAATACGAAACAGACCACGATTCCGAGGACGTGTAGACAACACTGCATTCTTTATGTTACATGTGTTTAAACCAAACGATATAAATACAAAGCGGTGGGGTCTTTCACGTGTGATTTTATAGTCATGAAAACACTATATTTGAGGCATATGCAAGTAAGGATCCATTTGTACGATAACTGCAGAAACCATCAAAACAAAATACCTATGCCAAGTTGTAATAATTGTTATTTTTAGTATATTAATAGGTAAGTCAATACTAATTCAAAAATGTATACAACATGAAGTGCCAGAGATGTGGGAACCAATCTATTTTTAGCGCTTTTTTATAGGTTTGGCTTATGGCCTATTGGTGGAAACGAAATTTTCGATTCTCTGCTAACATTTTCGTTTCAAGAAACAAAAATTGTGTTTCTTAAATTAATTTTGGGTTATCATTTTCCCAAATTCTATGATTATATGATTCGTTAAGCTGACGCTAATACCACAACAATTTCGAGTTAAAGAGATTGCGTGTGCAGATTCGTCAGATCACCTCGCGCCCACCGTCTGGTTACCGAACTTACCGGAGCTATTGCAGTAGGCCTATGTTGTGTATGAATGAGATAGTTCTTTAATTTAGTAGCTATACAATGTGACTATCGTTTGTTTCTGCGACCAGAAACTAATGAGTCCCCAATTTCACGCCTCGTTGTCCCGCAGATTGATGAAGCCCAATACGGTTTGGGCAACCCTTTCTTACAAAAGATTCGAGTCGAACCAATGATTTCCGTTATGGTCAATGTTGAAACCGCTGGGAACTTGTCTATTTGAGGTGTAGATCTATGTCTAAGTAATTAGTTAAAAACATAAATGTATGTTGAGGTTGATACCCCTTGGCGCAGTTGTTGCTTAATTACTTGTTCGATAGTCTTGCCAAAATTAAACCTAACTAACGTGTAAGTAAATGACATAATGGATTATCTGTTAAATAAAACTTCACCTGACACTTAAAATAGTGCATTTCCTGTTTCTTTAGAATTTTAAAACTTTTTTTAGGCATGTAACATTTTAAGATAATACTAAGCAATTGTGAAGTTTTATTATATTTTTATGACGTTAATTTAAAGTCTTTGTATTTTTGGATGCTTGCCACTTTTTCGTTATATCATTGTTTGACGTTAATTATTTGAATGCGTTGTGGCGTTTAAGGCTATAGACCGAGCAACAGAGAAATAAATTGAATCGCTACAACTTATTACGTCTCTGGCTGGGCTACTAATGAACATAGAAGTGATGCGAAAGAAGTTTGATGAACTACGGCTGGACGAGAAAGTTCAGGCGACTATTGTACAAGCTAATGCTTTTAACCCGAGTTTGGCGACATCGCAATAACGACCGAGGTTGGTTTTAGTAGACAGTCAGCAAGTCGTTCGGGTCAGACGTGAACCTAAAATGCAGATTGATGGTCAAAATTCATGGCCGCATTTAAACAACATTTTGAGATTATTGTAAAACTGAATTAATGGAATGATTCTCAACTAGGTTTACAATTAGCTTGTAGCCTACAGGGAGGTGCTTTGCTACTTCAAACTGCTTTGTCAAAACAGCAACGATGGAATTCGAACCATGGCTTGGTGCCTTTAATCGTAAATACGGGTGTAAAAGTTCATCGAAGGCAATGTTTTTCAATGCAACAAGAGAAATGAATGAGGTTGTAATTGATTTCTCGTATAAATTACGTTTATTGGTTTACAACACCCAACCCTTTATAATTGGGAGAAGCAGGTCGAGAAAGTGTTGACAATAATTCCGATCCAAACGCATCGGAGGATGGTGGGGCGAATGCCAGTGATGTCACTTCCTCTTTTACTTATCTGAAAATCGGGACGAATACGTTTGTCCCGAACATCTAATGTCGCAGTCTTCGTGTCCGGTAAAAAAAGTAGAGACAGTCGAGAAGTCCCCAGAAGCCCAGAAACAAGCTCTGACACAAATTCAGTTGTAGAAATATTTCTATGACTATGGAAAATGTTTTATGTGAACATGTCGCAACCGGGATGAAAGGTTATGCCACTAAGGTGGTTGATGAGGTCATGACTGAAGAAGAGCTACAAGTTAATATCTTCTTCAACAAAGAGGGCCGCATCAATGTGGTCTTCATCGGCCACGTCGACGCACGTAAGTACAATCGGTGGTAAGTTCATGCGCCTAACTGGGATGGTGGACAAACGCACCTTGGAGAAGTACAAAAGAGACAAGGGAAACGCAGTTGAATTAGGGCGGGCGTACGAGACCGATACGAAACAGTTCGCAATTCTCGATGCGCCAGAACATACGAGTTTTGTATGGAACATGGTCGAGAAAAGTGGGTTGGTTCGTGTTCGCAAAACCCAGAGGATTTTGCTGTCGCCCCAGTAAGGAGGTCCTCGTGGTTAGTGACAAGTTGGATCTTTAACTGGCGGGTTATCACTGGTTGTAAACATACACAGCTGTGCTTGTTCCAAAACCTTTGTCTGATTTCTTTAGCCTGTCGAACGGCTTTAATATCTGCACCAATACTTCACATCAATCCTCTTACCAGCATACCATACGCTGACATGCGGTTGCTTGGCAAACAAATCTAACAATAAAGAAATCTTCTAAGGCGGAGTTCATCATAAAGGTTTTTTTCTATGTCGTTGATTTAAATTCATCGCATTTTTGGACACTTGCCGATTTTCCGTTATTTCATTGTTTTTCGTTATTTTTTTGATTGCCCAATTTTCTGTACTTTTTGGTTGTACCTTTTCGGTAAGGCAGTTGCGTTTTGATGGTCGAGGCGGTGGCCGAGCAAACAGTGAAATAAACTAGAGAGTGTCAACCACGTGTTTAACTACCACTATTTGTAAAACACCTGTTGTATGCCATATATTCATGCTACAGGGTCCCTATAACCACATTTTGTATTTTATACACTGAGTAGGCCTATGCAGTTTGTTTCTGCAAGCATAAACGCATGGGTCCCATAGTTATTAAACCAAACTTCTTTTCCATGTAAAGGTAAAAAAAATAAACGTCTTAAATTCACGAATTTCACCACAAATGTTTTAAATTAAAGTTCCTTTTAAGCGCTGTATTGAAATAAAGCTAAATTCCCAAAACAGCCCGATTTAGTTTTTTGTGGTTTCAGGGAATTACTGGGTTTAGTAGATAAGTTTCTATTGGGTTTATTACGTAAGTTTCTGTTTTTACATATGTGGATTATGTTATATAACAATTCTTAATGTTTAAATCTGATTTGTCGATCTCCTTGTTGGAGATGTCAGTACGATATGGCATACCTGTTACAATCATAAATCAGAAACATATCTTCGTTTTAAAGAAATTACCCAAATAAATTCTTTCTTTTAATTGAAACAGAGTGTTTAATGGTCTAACATTTTAGCAAATTTGATTTAAATTGGAGCTGCCGTTCAAGCGATATACGCAAAAAAATCTAAATTTTTAGAAACAATACCGCTTTGGTTTTTAACGTCTCAGGGGAATTCCCCTGGATTTATTATCCAAAATTTTAGTTTCTGAATATCTAGTCCATGTTGTCTAACAAATACCAAAGTATGATTGCGCATACATTTTTTTCCTTTTGTAGATGTCGGGTCGACATGGCATGCCTGTTACAATCATGATTTGACAACAAAATCTTATTTTTTAGGGTATTTCCCCGAGTAATTTTGTTATTTCTTTAAAGTGGTAAATCAGTTACTAATGCACTTAGATTTTATTAAATCTGATTAAAATTGGTGCTACCGTTTAAGCGATATGCGCAAAAGAGCTAAATTTTTAGAAAAAAATACTGTTTTGGTTTTAGACGTGCCAGGGGAATTCCCCTGGATTTATAACCCAAAATTTTGGTTTGTGCATATCTAGACCATGTTGTCAAACAAATAACAAAATCTCATTGCAATTTTATTATTCCTTCTGGTAGATGTCGGGGCGACATGGCATGCCTGTCACAATCATGACTTGACAACAAAATCTTATTTTTTAGGGTATTTCCCTAAGTAATTTTTTTATTTCTTTTAAATGTTAAATCAGTTACTAATGCACTCACATTTTATCAAATCTGATTCAAATTGGAGCTACCGTTCAAGCGCTGTGCGCAAAAGAGCTCATTTTTTCGAAAAAAATACCGTTTTGGTTTTTAACGCCCCAGGGGAATTCCCCTGGATTTATCACCCAAAATTTTGGCTTCTGCATATCTAGACCATGCGGTCTAACAAATTACCAAGTTTCGCTGTGATTCCATTACCCCTTTTGGTAGATGTTGGGTCCACAAACCATACCTGTCAAGCGTTTGACGAAAAAAAAAAAAAAAAAAAAAACGGACAAAAACAATATGTGTCCCATTTTTCAAATGGGACCCATAATTGTGCTGAAACGCTACACAATCTATTAGGGGAAGTAATACAAGATACAGTTATGGCGCCGACTGAAAAAGATCTGATAGAAACTTTTGTCCAAAATGAACTGCGTGCCCAGAAGTATTTAAGCAGTAATAGGAATATTTACTGCTTTGGTCAGGGGAACCAGTGGATTTTGTTTTCAAGTCTTAGTTTTGAATGCTGTGCACTTTCGACAATAAAACTGCAATGGTTTGGAACACAGTTTTACTTTAAAATCGACGGTAAAAAAGTTACAAATGAAGATAAGGCAACTTGCATTTTCATTTCAAAATTAGACAATTCCCGGGAGAAAAGTACCAATTCATTATCAGATTTTTGGGAAAATAGACTACCGTTTGTTGGAAATGGATGGAAAGCGGAATTGTGTGCGGACACCTTCCATTCTTCACCCGAGTTGGATTTTGGTTTCACCTTTAACATCCCACTCACAGACACAAGGAGAATTATATTTAGAGGACATGATGTGAACTATGAGGCAGAGAGAAGTGTGACACGAGAGTGTGTCAGACAACTAAAGAAAATATATAAAGAAAGGTCAATTTTGGAAGTTTTTAAGTTTAAAGAATCAAGTAAAAAGTTGCTTCAAAAAACGGGTCCAGATTTAAGGCATTCAGATACTTTTGGAAAAGAATTGGAAGAACTTCAAAGAGCTACTGACATACCCAACATTGAGAAGTTTAAAGAACATGTTCGCATCTCCTGCTCTAAACTGGAAGAAATAAGCAGGGATTTAGACCCAGATGGCTTGATAGTTGTAGCCAATGATATATCAGCGGCTTTTCAGGACTTTACCCACTTGCAAAAGCAACTGGCAGCTGCCAAAGACTTTAGCATCTCAACTAAGAGGTTAATTTCAAGGTTGAGAGATCAAATAGAACAGGTTAAGATAAATAGTGCCAAGGGAAACGTGATGCGAATTTATGTTGAAGAGGAACTGCAACCGGATGACCTAACAACAAGCTGTTTAGATGTTTTATTATCCCAGCCTCATTTTTCAAAAGAAACTCAAGATTACAAATGGAAAGCGAGTTTTTTTCTTCAAGCAACTTTTATCCTGAAAAAAGTTTTGCATTTATGGAAAGATTTAAAAGATAATTTAACACGGTTAGGAAATGATAGTCTAAAAAAATTTAATACTATCTGTAAACTTATAGAGTGTGGTGATTTTAAACATGAAGATTATTTGGAGCACTACAAGGGAACGATTGAGAGATTGGAAACTTGGATTCAGCTGTGCCAAAATGACATGAGGGACCATTGTTTTAAGGAAAGTTTATTTTGTGAAGAGAAATTAGACATCGCTATAAAACTTGTGAAACTTTCAGATCTTTGTTCTTTACAAACCCAAAGTGTTAAAGAGAAAGCCGATTGTTTGATCTTTAATGAATATGCAGCTGATGGTGCAAAATTCTTTGACAGTCAAGTTTATTTGGTTGTTACATCTGCCTTAATTGGATTGTGGCAATCTGAAGAAACATGCAGTTTAAACTTTCGGTTGTTAATGCATTTCACTGGACAATACTGGAGAAAAAGACGATTGTACGGAAGTTTAAAGACAGAAAATGGGATGGAGACTTGCTTGCAACTGCTAGCAAATCATTGTAGAAAGGTGAAGGAAATTATCAAAGTACATGGGATGGGAGAGTGCTTGGTACGTCGCTTAAATAACTTAATTTCAACATTAGAAGACAAAGAAACAGAATTCAAGAAAATTCTAGACATATTTGTTAAACAGCCAGACATAATGTCCAATTTTGATGTTCAAGAATATTTAATCCGGACATATTTAATCGACTCGTCTTTAAAACAGCTCAAAGAGCTTACCGAGAAACTACAAACACACTTTCCTGATCAGAATCGTAACCTGATTACAGCACAGCTAAAAGCAATTGATGACCTGTCGGAGGCTCAGAAAGAAATAGACAAGCAAATTACAAAACAAAGTAAACTGTTACCCAATGAAGCAAATAATAAAATTTCAGCTTTTACTAAACCTCTAAGAGAAGTAGTTCAAACAGTATCAGATTGCAAAGATGCCATTCAAAAGTTTTGCGAAGAACACTGCAAAACTAATTTGTCCTTTGAGGCAGTGATATTGGACATCAAAAATATACTGGAGTGCCTATGTTCCACACAAAAGCATGATAAACGATTACTAACGGAGTTATATCAATTCATAAAACAGTTGGAAGAAATTGGCTCATCTTCTTGTTTTAGTAAAGATCTGAGGGAACTGTATCAAAACATTAACTCCTTACTAAAAAAACTTGACTCAAAAGGTACTAAAGGCATGACCGGGGGTGATGCTGAAATAAGACGCAAGGTTCAGATACATTTAAAACATGCAGAGGAGTGTATTGAGACAAGTAAGCTTCAGAGTGTTCTTGAAAAATTGGACAAACTTATTCCTCGTGTATTTAAAGACACAGAGGCTGCCACTGAACTGATCGACCTTCTACAGAAATTTCAAGAGTCAAATCTCATTGAGGTAAGTTTTAAAAATTTAATTTTGGGTCATTAAGGAATTGCTCCGAGTTGTTAAACTGTTAAACGCAAAATTAGAATTTTCCAACTGTTATAAATTCTAATTTTTTTCCTTGTTTAATTTAAAAAAATGATGTCTTTCCAGAATTTTTTAAATTAAACTTTATTTTGGCTTAACAAAATACATTAATTTAAGTGTAACCTCAGTCTGTTATCTAATGTTGTTTTTGATACATATACAAGAAAATTGTAAATTACTTTGAGATATATCCTAAAAAATATACAATTGTTTTTTATTTATGATTGTAACAGTCCTAAAGCATAGCCTGTTACCTGTAAACTCCTAAAAGAAATTATCCATTGATATTAACTTTAGGGAGATTTAAATAACATAATTCCAAAAAAACATTAATTTGCAGGATATCAATATTTAGCGTTGCTCTGTATTTTATTAAAGCAATATTACATTATAAAACATTTTTATGTTTCCCTTTGAGAGCAAACATGGTGTTCCTTTGGTTTAAATATTAGCAATGCAAGTCTTAAAATTTTTGTGTAGTTTTACACAACCGACTAGTAGCGACCAGTTCCAAACCTGCAACCCTTCGGTTGAAAGACTTTGCACTAAACCGCCAAACTAACCGGTCCGACTATAAAAAGGGTATTAGTAACAAAACCACTATGGGTTAAAAACTTGGTAAATCCCTATTTTATGTTTTCTAGAACGACCCAGAAGAGCTTCTTCAGCAGATTTTGAAGAAATTAGACATTCCTTCGCCATCTGTACCCACTCTGGTAGACATAAATGGACATATCTCCCAGCTTATGAAACTTCTTGATAAAAAGCATGCCAACGCTCTACAACATAGCTGGGCCAGATTCATCGAACCAATGTTAAAGTCAAAGCGTAAAGATCTTCAGGCGGCAGATTTGACCGAAAAGTTAGAAAAAGCTGCAGAAAACTTTAGTTTGAAACTACGTCGACGGCAGTGGGTCAGCACAAAAGGACACCCACTTAATTTTTTCTACTGTGCAGGAACACCCATTAAAGAGGATCACTATTACACTGATAACGACACACATATTCCATGTTTTGATATAACTCCAAGATAGACACAGCCATCGCCATAAAACGGAAATTGCTTCGTTTTTCTATGCTTTTATTAACGTGTTTTTTTAAACGGACTATGTTTCGAATTCTTCTAGGCTTGTCCTAAAGACCGAGTTTTTTATAACAAATGGACAAGTGTATAGATCTTGTTAACCATTAGACCACACGTACAACCTCGTGTGTTTGGACCACTGTAGTTTTGCCCCGTTTCTCCTTCATTTTTAGTCATTAACCCACCGTAATCTTGATTACCGTAAAGTAGGAGCGTAATATAAATCATACATAGAGCTATGTAAAGATATCCATGTTTCATTAACGTGACCTTTTGTATAAAGCTGCCTTATTCCTTAAAACACAAGGAATATACACAACCAAGTGCAATAGCTGAGCGAACCCGACGGTGGCCACGAGGTAACCGAATGTAAACGCTCTCGCATTTTCACATTTACATTACTTTATCTAAAACTTAGGCGATATATGTCTCGTGTGGGTCATATATTTAAGTGCATAACAAGCCATCGCGTTTACTGCCACACTACTAAAATGAAGAACGCTTATTAAACTTAATTAAACAATATAAAGATGGCGTATAACCAATTAAGACCTCTATGAACGGCAGGATGTGACGAGTGGTACCCTCCATGAGTCATTGTTTTTAAACTAGTGTTTTGCTGAGTAACAATGGTGGTGATTCCCCAATGTTTGTTTTGTTGAAAGCAGCATGTGCTAGGCTGCGCGCCGGTGTTCTCGTTTAGCTGTAAAGTTTTGTAATCGTGGAGCAGTGCTTTGTAAAATAAAGGTGTTGAATGTGCATCTGCTAGCTGTTTTGTTGGAAAAAAGTTGCCGATGTACGAAGGGGTATGGGCTCAAAATTTTTAAACAAAATTTTGTAGGGTTTTGAGTTTAGGTTGCAGATCCAAGCTTCAATTTTGAATTGTGAAAAAATCTAAGACTTCCTATGTCAGGATTTTGAGTGACAGTCGTTTTTGTGAGGTCAGTTTGCATTGGAGAGATAGGGAAAATAATTAGTTGAACGCCTCCTAAATGAAAAACGGGCTATTTTGAATTTTTTGCCAAAATCTCCAAATTTATAGAAATTTGAGTGTGGATAGAATGTACTAGTCAACTGTTTGTCTAAAATCTTACACTTAATTACTTATGCTAATTAGCAAAGTAATTAATTAGTCATTTTTTCTCATTTTTGGTTATTTTCACTTCGGTAGAGGGTCGTTCGGATATTTTTTCAAGAACCTAACTTCGAATGGCTTTTATAAATACCAGACAATCTTTCGATACAGACTGTTAATCCGATTTGTGATATAGGACTGAAAAATGTACTCCTCTTGGTATCCACATGTGTACCTTTTTTTCATATTTTTCAATTTTTGGGCAGGTGTGAAGGCCTAGATGTGTTGTTGGACACTTATGCATACAGAAGATATAAAAACTTACCAATCCTAACCATCCTTGATTGTCAAACATTGGTGAAAGAAGTGGAGGCGGACAAAATGTGGTCACACGAGACTCAAAGGTGACATTGGGTGTGTTTTTTTACTCAAAAACAACTATTTGTACCCTGGTTATGGACTTTAAACCTTTCAAATTACAGTGAAAAAATGTGCTGAAACTTGTGGAACATCAAGCAGTGAATTTTAATGTGTACGAAGAGTTTCAGTCATCACCAGTGACACTGTCGCCAAATGAAATCTACAGAATGACCACCCTTCAGTCGAAGGCCTGTAATAGCCGAAGCAGTCAGACCGAAACGGTTAAAATTTGGACCGGAGTCTCACAGAATGACCTCTACTAGTAAGTTCAAACAGTTTAAACCAAACTGGAACGGTCACCGTTTCCAAGATGGCGTATAACCAATTAAGACCTCTATGAACGGCAGGATGTGACGAGTGGTACCCTCCATGAGTCATTGTTTTTAAACTAGTGTTTTGCTGAGTAACAATGGTGGTGATTCCCCAATGTTTGTTTTGTTGAAAGCAGCATGTGCTAGGCTGCGCGCCGGTGTTCTCGTTTAGCTGTAAAGTTTTGTAATCGTGGAGCAGTGCTTTGTAAAATAAAGGTGTTGAATGTGCATCTGCTAGCTGTTTTGTTGGAAAAAAGTTGCCGATGTACGAAGGGGTATGGGCTCAAAATTTTTAAACAAAATTTTGTAGGGTTTTGAGTTTAGGTTGCAGATCCAAGCTTCAATTTTGAATTGTGAAAAAATCTAAGACTTCCTATGTCAGGATTTTGAGTGACAGTCGTTTTTGTGAGGTCAGTTTGCATTGGAGAGATAGGGAAAATAATTAGTTGAACGCCTCCTAAAGCACTTTCGATGCCTAGTAAAATGCGTTCGAGGGCATCGAAAGGGCTTTATATCGTTTAATTAAGTTTTGTTTTAACAGTATTATTTTCCCCTACGTTTATCCGCGTCCTCTATATTAATTTAGTTATATCCAATTTTCGTGTTTTAACCACTGTTCGTTTTGCCGTTTTTCCTGTGCCGTGTTTTTGCTTTATTTGCCATTAATTAATACTGGAGCAAAAAATAACAAAACTAAACCAATGCAGTTTTTAACTTATTTTGTTTTATATCCGTTGGGTTTCGTGGCCACGTTTTTTATAATGCTAATTAATTGATTGGATTATAGACGTGTTTTAACTACTATAATTTTGTTTACAATTCTTTTTTATAGAAAATCATGTTGAATGTTTTTAACTAAACTTAGAACAACATTACTATTTTTCCATCCATGTTGACGAACAGTTGCATTAATGTATATCGTTTTTTTGTCAATGTGTTTCACCATGCAAACGTTAAAATATAAATGTCAAGCCTTTAATCATGCATATGCCTTATTGTAAATAATTGTGTTATTCGTTATTAAAAAGCAAAATATATGCTAAACGTAATTTTCTCTTTTTTTTCGGTGAATATCACACGGGCAATAGTCGAAGACCTAGCGAACACGTACGAAAGAGAGTCGATATCAGTAGCATTTCCTCACGCCCTTAACATTTTACGGAAGCAATTGCAGTATGTTGTATACGATTGGGACATTGTTACAGTTTAAGCACAACCCAAAATTTCACTCGAGTTTGGACGATGTCCATTTTATTTGTGGAAAAGGACAATGTTGGCGAGCCACCGACGATTCGACTATAAGACGGCACACAAACCATGTGGTTCCTAACCTTTTAACACACATCACCCTAACGATAAGATAAATAGTTTGCGACACCATGGTATCGCACAACAATTTTGTTCTGTTTAATCCATAGTGTAAGCGCACCTAAGAATCCGAACCCATTTGAATGCTACACATTTAAATTCACGCAAACTTGTAATTTCCACCAGAACTTCACGGTATATTGAAATCATGGACTATAAAGTGAAAATTCATTTTTTCAATGTAGTCCACAATTTTCGGGCCACCCCTTCTCCTTAATATAAGCCGGCTCCCAATTGCACTAGTCGCTTTACCGCACACTTTTCTTCTAGGCCAAGTATAATAATTTTTTTTTTATAAACATTTAAGTTCTTTTGACGCTCTGACTCATCAAATGATATTTCTTAGGCATAATAGAGTCAAGTCTTTTCTCACACATAATTAAGTCAAGTCATTTTTTCGAGTCAAGTTATTGTAACGTTCTGGCTCGAGTTAAATCGAGTCATTATAAAATGGAGCTTGAGACAACCGACTCCATTGGTCACAAGACTGCCCTGGGTAATTAAAATGGCGACCCGTGGCATCGCTGCACTTTGGTTGGAACCGAAGCTATCCGACCGGCTTTCATGCCGAACGAATCTGACGTGTGGTGCCCCCTTAGGCATGACGTATAAGTGAGTGTTTTGCTTAGTAACAATTTGAAGGGTTTAGTGTTAAAGTTGCAGGTCCAAGCTTTAATTTTAAATTGAGATTAAAAAAAGTAAGACTTTTTGTGTCAGGATTTTGAGTGACAGCCCTTTTTGGTCGAATGCCCCCTATGGAGCCTGATCACCACTTGTCTTTTTTCCAACTTAAGCCCCGTTTACACCAAGCGTAGCTCGGCGTACGGCAGCGCAGCGACCATAAAACAAACAAAGAAATATTTGCCCGGCGTACGCCGAGCGCACGCTCAGAAAGTCGAGCTGCGCTACGCCGAAGTTCGCTCGTGTAGCGAATTTCACGGGCGTAGCGAGAGTATATTATAATATATTTCTATGGCAAGAATTGGTTTCCATAGATGCGGTAAAGTCGTCTTTAAGAGCTTTCAATGAAAGAATACAAACTTTACACTAATTTTAAATAGATACATAAACTAGTTTAAGTATCTTTAAACTTATACACAAAGTCGTACAAAAACAAAACTATATTGCTGCATGCAATTCACCAGCGAGTAAACAACTTGTACATAAATTTGGGTAATATTTTACCTTTTTACTTATATGCTTGTAGCCTACAGCCTTTAAACTGTATTGTAAAGACATTTATGTAAACACATCTATTGGTTCTGCCAAATTACATACTATATTTACTGTAATAATTTGCTCAACATTTGTGATGGAAAATATCGAGCTGTCCAAAGAGTTTTTTCTCCGGGGCTGTAGAAAAACCTCCTTGTTTGTACGCTATGTGATGTCCCTATTTCCACAAAGGAATAAATTTTAAAATCCAATCTACGTTCAGTTTCTAACATAACACATTTTTATTGTTCATTTAATCATTATCTTGGTGTTAAACTTTCAAAACAAAAGTAAACGGCTAGGCTTTTAGAAAAGTAAAAGTTTATGCTTACTGAGTGATGTAATCAGTAGTGAACGCGGTTGCCCAAAAGTGCTGTACGCAAACGTGTATATTATTATACGTTTTTATATAAGTCATATAAACATGCGTAATAATTAGGATACCTATTGTGCAGGTAGTTAAAATGTTTTGTTAAATTTTGCTGTTGTTAACAGCACACCGGTTGTTAAAACTTAATTTGGCTTTTCAATTCACCATTTGATCGTAACCATTATATACACATCGTTTCACTACAAACGCTGCGCTTGGTGTAAACGGTCGTGCGCCGAGCTACGCCGAGTACGCTGCGCTCGCAAGTTTGGTGTAAACGGGGCTTTAGTCACCAGCCATATGTCTTATTGCGGGAAAATTAAATGTTATAATGGCGATGCGCTCACCTAAGACGCTCTAACTAATCCATGCATGGTGTTCTGATGCAGTATTTAAATATTAAGTAATTTAAAGAGTGTAAAACGAGTAAACAAAATAGTCCAGCTCTTGCATATTTTAGACGAGGATCTGATAACCTGTAGTTATTTGTTAAATGCTTTATTGGTAAGCAGCAGGGCCGGTTTTAGGCCGATTTGACCGATTAGATCAAATTGGGCCCCGCACCTTGAAGGGGCCCCGCGCTAGCGGGGGTCTTTCTGTATTACGAGGTTTAAAATACTACTGAAACGTAAAATAAAAAGTTAAATAATATTCTTTCTCATAATATCAATTTGTTATGCATCGTAACTAAGTCAAATTGATGTCTGCCTGTTACGTCATAATGTATATGGTTGCTAAACAATATAAATATGTTTGGAAGTAAAACAATATATCGTAAATAAGCATCCACATTACCTTTAATTTGTTTTATAGCAAGTATTAAATGTCTATTTTTGTAGTTTGTGTGTACTGCCAGTAGCGGATTAAGGGGGGGGGGGGCTAACAGGGCTGCAGCCCGGGGGCCCCATCATTAAGGGGCCCCCATCATTAAGGGGCCCCCAATTCCTAACTAGATCATACGATTAAATTATTATCGGTACTTCAATAACTGTTTAAATTTATACTGATTGAACGTTATACTTTGTAATAAGGCTTTGTTGCGTCTATATGTACATTGCTACTGTTTTTTCGAGGACGCAATTGCGAGTCTTGGTCTTGTCATATTTTCAGTATTAGACGTGAACAAAGTGTAAGTTAACAAAGTTTACATTTACAGTTTAATTTTTAGATTAAATTAGTGCAGGCGGTGTAAAGATTCCTAAACTTACAACTTTCCTTAAACTAAGTAGAAGTACAACAGCAGATAAGAACTAGAGAGTGTCAACCACGTGTTAACCACCACTATTTGTAAAACACATGTTGTATACCCTATATTCATGCTACAGGGTCCCTAACCACAATTTGTATTTTATACACTGAGTATGTAGTTTGTTTCTGCAAGCATAAACGCATGGGTCCCATAGTTAACAGACCAAACTTAATTTACATTTTTAGTTGAATAAAGAATAAACGTTTTAAATTTACGAACATTTTACCACAAATGTTTTAAATTACGTCCGGCCCGATGGTCTAGCGGTTAAGTGCGTCGCCTTTCAATCGAAAGGTTGCAGGTGCGAAACTGGTCGCTATCTAGTCGGTTGTGTCCTTGGGCAAGGCACTTTACTGACATTGCCTGAACCCAGCGGATTAATGGGTTCTACCAAATTGAAGGAACATGTCTATCACATACAACACACTGCAATAGCTCCGGTAACCCGACGATGGGCGCGAGGTGATCTGACGATTGCCCATGTGATAACCCCTGGGGTTTTCCCATTCACGGGGATAAACATGAATATCCTATCCTATCCTATCCTAAATTATAGCTTGTTTTCAAGCGCTGTAGTAAAATAAAGCTAAATTTCCAAAACGGCCCGATTTAGTTTTTCATGATTTCAGGGAATCCCCCTGGGTTTGGTAGATAAGTTTCTGTTTTTACATAAGTGAGTCATTTAATGTAGCAATTCTTAAAGTTTTAATCTGATTTGTCGTCTTCTTGTTGAAGATGTCATTGCGATATGGCATGTCTGCCACAATCAAAATTTAGGAACATATCTTTGTTTTCATGTAAATTAACCTAATTAAATGTTTTCTTTTTTTAATTGGCACAAAGTGTTTAATGTTTTAACATTTTACCGAATTTTATTAAAATTACAGCAGCCGTTCAAGTGCTATGCCCAAAAAATCTAATTTTTTAGAAAAAAAATGTTTTGGTTTTTAACGTCTCAGGGGAATTTCCCTAGATTCATCTGCTTATCTAGATTATGTTCTGTTACAAATGTCAAATTTTTATTGCGATTTCATTACTCCTTCTGGTAGATGTCGGGGCGACATAGCATGCCTGTCACAATTATCATTTAACAGCAAAAGTTTAATTTTTAGGGTATTTCCCTAGGTAATTTTTTTATTTCTTTTAAGTGTTAAATCAGTGACAAGTGCACTAACATTCCACCAAATTTGATTCAAATTGGAGCAGCCGTTCAAGTGCTATGGCCTAAAAAGCTAATTTTTTTTTTAAAAATGACCGTTTTGGTTTTTAACGTCCAAGGGGAATTCCCCTAAATTTTTTACCCAAAATTTTGGTTTCTGCATATCTAGGCCATGTTGTCTAAAAAATCACCAAGTTTCATTCCGATTACATTATTCCTTCTGGTAGATGTCGGGGCGCCATAGCATGCCTGTCACAATTATCATTTAACAGCAAAAGTTTAATTTTTAGGGTATTTCCCTAGGTAATTTTTTTATTTCTTTTAAGTGTTAAATCAGTGACTAGTGCACTAACATTCCACCAAACTTGATTCAAATTGGAGCAGCCGTTCAAGCGCTATGGCCTAAAAAGCTAATTTGTTAGAAAGAAATGACCGTTTTGGCTTTTAACGTCCAAGGGGAATTCCCCTAAATTTATTACCCAAAATTTTGGTTTCTGCATATCTAGGCCATGTTGTTTATAAAATCACCAAGTTTCATTGCGATTCCATTAGTTCCTTCTGGTAGATGTCGGGGCGCCATGCCATGCCTGTCAAGCGTTTGACGAAGAAAAAAAAAAAAAAGAAAAAAAAGAAAAAAAAAAAAAAAGAAAAAAAAAAAACGGACAAAAACAATATGTGTCCCATTTTTTTCAAATGGGACCCATAATGAACCCATTTCGCCTAAGTTGGACATTGGAAATCAGACTATACATGGATCTTCTATGCATGTATTGGATGAGGATGTTAATGCTTGTTCTGAACCTAAAAGTGTAATGGATGATGTTATTAGTGATGATCTTAACTTTTGGCCACAAAAAATTTCTGAAAACTTGAGAAATTACTGGATACAGCGTGGTTCATCTTCATGTCAACATAAAAATCATGGTTTTAAAGAATCAGTGGTACAGTTGGAGAAAGAATCACAACGCCGATACTGTAGTATAGCTTTGTTTCAGCGCGTTCATGCAAGAACAGGAGAACAGTTTAATAGAACTTGGTTAAGCTATTCTAAAATAAGTGGACGAGTTTATTGTTTTGTATGCAAGCTAATGTCAAGTACAGTGAGTAAGTTGACCAGTGGATTAAATAATTGGAAACATGCTCATGAAATACTTATGAGTCATAAAAATTCTAAACAGCACCTTGATGCCATGGCAGCTTTATGTGCTCGAAAGTCATCCAGTCAGATAGACAGCGATCTGGTGAAGCAGTATGAAGGCGAAGTCCAGTATTGGCAAGAACTTCTTCGGAGGCTAGTCAGTGTTGTGAAATTTCTCTGTGTCCGTGGCCTCGCGTTTCGTGGCAAGAATGAACTAATAGGTTCATCCAACATGGTAATTATCTAGGCATACTTGAGCTTCTGAGTGAGTACGACACGTTTCTAGCTGAACATATTAGTAAGCATGCAAACAAGGGTCGAGGCCATGCGTCTTATTTATCTTCAACTATTTGTGAGGAGTTGATCGAGCTCATGGGTCAAAAGGTTTTATGTGTAATTATTGATGAAATCAAAACAGCTAAGTATTTTTCAATATCTGTTGACTCTACTCCTGATATCATGCATGTGGACCAGCTCAGTGGTTATTCGATATGTTCTACAATCTGGCCCTGTTGAACGATTCTTAAAGTTTATACCGATATATTCTCACACTGGATCAGAAATTGCTCGAATAATTCTTCAGTTCCTGGAAGAAAATGGCATAAACATTCAAAACTGTCGTGGCCAGTCATATGATAATGCTTCTAACATGAGCGGCAAGTACAAAGGCGTGCAAGCAATCATCCGTGAAAGGTGCAGTGTTGCTTATTACATACCGTGCACAGCGCACTCTTTAAATTTGATTGGAAAATGTGCAGCAGAATGTTGCCCCAATGCAGTTGAATTTTTTAATCTTCTTCAAAATCTCTATTCATGGTTTGTATCATCTACCCACCGATGGCAGGGTACACCGAAAGCATCTAAGGGGGTTGCCTGTTACAAAGGCCTTGTCTGACACAAGGTGGTCAGCACGGTATGATGCGGTACGGGCTTTAAATAAAGGGTACCATGAGAATATGTCAGCACTAGAAGAACTGCAATCTGATGAAAATCAGCCGCGGGACAGTAGGCTTGTGGCTGAAGGATTTCTAAAGAAGCTTCAGCAGCTGGAAGTTGCCATTTTGGTGGAAGTTTGGGACACGGTCTTAGAAAGATTTCAAAAAACCAGTTTAACTCTCCAAGGAAGTAAACTCCCCGTGAATTCAGCAGTTCATTTGTTGGAATCTCTCCTCGAATTCGTTAGAAGCCAGAGATCTGAATTTGAATATTATGAAGATAAAGGGATAGCGAAGTCTGTTGTCAAAGTGTACAAAGAAACTTCAAAACGAGAAAAGACGAGGAAGCGCCAATTCGATGAGGGTTGTTCGAAAGAAACAATATTCTCACCCAGAGAACGATTCAGGTGTGAGGTATATTTGCCAATTATGGACGCACTGTCATCAGCTGTACAACATCGTTTGCACTTGTATATGCTCATTCAGAACAAGTTTGGATTCCTATCCAACATATGTGAGCTGAGTAAAGACGACATTCGTCATGCAGCAATCCAGTTAATGGAAACATATGTAAATGATTTTGAAGACTGCTTCCCATCGGAAATGATTCATTTTTCTGAATTTTACAAAGCCGTTAGTGGTCAAGAGAAGATAAAATCACGGAACTCAAGTACAGAGATAGTGCTTTTGCTGTTGAATGAAAATATGTGTAGCCACATCTTTCCAAACGTTCACATCGCACTTCGCATTTATCTGTGCATGGCACCATCCAACTGCTGTGGAGAGCGATCCTTTTCGAAATTGAAAAGAATAAAAAATGAGGCGAGGAATTCCATGGGTCAAGAGCGACTCAATTTTCTCTCACTTATGAGCATCGAAAATGATGTTGTTGACTCACTTTCCTTCACTGATTTGATCCGCGACTTCGCCCTCAGAAAAGCTCGCAAAAAATCTACCTAACACATTATTCGTAGGATGAATGCTTATTAGCTTGATGAATTTGTATATTCGTTCGTTGTATATGTGAATTTCATTGTAATTTTTGATAGTATTGTATTAATGATTGATGTTATCTGATGCTTTGTTTCAATAACACAAAATGTTCAGTTGGTTCAGGTCGTGTTTTCAGCCTATTAACGTTAATTTTATATTTATGCTATATATCGATAGGGCCCCTGTCGAAATTTCAGCCAGAGGCCTCGTACAACCTTAATCCGCCCCTGTGTACTGGTATGCATTTTATGATATATAAACACCCATAAATTTTGCTATGAAGAGTAGGGGCCCCGCCATCACATTTCTAATTGGGCCCCGCGGTTCCGAGCACCGGGCCTGGTAAGCAGTGTAAAAACTCTCTCAACTTATCCTACATTAACAGTTATTAAAAAGTAGCCGTAACGATTTTGTCAGAAGGGAACAACAGCGATAGAAAATTATTATCAACATTGGTCAAAGGGAAATAACATATTAACGCACAAATTAGACGCACGCATATACGACATTGTAACATTTTGAATTAAAGTTACCTGTGCATCCAGGCATTGGTATAACCATTTTATAAATGTCGACCACTTAAAAAATTCCTACTCTGTAGGATCGAAATCAATAAACCAATCGTAATCAAACACGAATTATCGTTTCCCGAAAACAAACCACAGAATTGTAGTGAAATCCCGAAGTTGCATCATGATCTATGCCTCGAGCGATAATCGACGTGTTGTTATAACCATCTACGAGTGATCGGGTCTAATTCGTAGGTAAGCTTCGGGATTATAGGACTTGCTGTCATGGAGTTAAGATTGTTGTATTTTGTTTTGTTTTTGGTAAGTTGTTTATTGTACGAAAAGCAAGCGGAAGCATCAGGTAAGAAAGAGGGTTATTTCTTAGGCAAAGAGAGGGTATGGACGTGTAGTAATTTTCGTGCAAGAAACGCATAATTAAAATGGCCTTTACCTGCAATGTTAAAATCATGCTAAAATTCCGAAACTGAATATAAATGACCAAAAGTGAAATTCGTATTCCTAGTTTGAGTTCTGTCTTTTGAATACCTCATCAAGCACGAAAAAATTACATTACGTCTAATATGTGCGAAGTACATAAACGGCAAATTGGTCCTACGCGTCATTTTTTATCGCCGTAACGCGGATAGTATTACCTAATCGTTAACCATAGCCGGTATTGATAAGTTTATATATTATCTAGCGCGCATTATTCTTTGAGTGTGTTTTGTTTCTCATCAAAATTAACTCAAGGAATTAGGTACTGGCGCGGTCGGAGAGTGTATTTGACTAGCACTTCCATAGAGTCGTTTTTTACCTCTTCCCGCTTTTTGTTTAAGATTTTTTTGCCAATTTAATTATTTTATCACGTAATTATTTCGATTGTACTTTTAATGCGTATTCTAAGTAATATATAAACAACTGATTAAAAGCTTAATCCGCAATATTTCTTACGCTGCCAAGTTTCGAATACATGATGGGCTCGTCATTAGGACCGTTTTTTTTTTCGAATTTGGGTTATGGATCGGTCACGTTAACAATTTGGCCACATGACTGTACATAAATATAAATTGATTTTTACTTGGATAAGTATTGAATCCATAATGGGTTCATTGCTGAGGTCGTTTTTGTCTATAATTTAATTTATAAATTAGCGGCGATAAACAATCGGCCACATGCCTATCCGAAAATTTAAATTGATTTTTTTACCGAGCTAAGTTTCAATCCCATGCCGTTTATAGTTTAGTTTATTTTTTTTAGTTTTAGTTATTTAACTTATGTTTTGAAATTTGTATATGAATTAGCAGCGTTATCAATAGCGCTGTGTTGATCTCCAGGTACATGTGGCTTACTGGCCCCACCTCGTAACGGTGCGATAGCCAGCTGTTCGAGAGGAAACCGCGGAGGCTCAAGGTGCCGGGTTCGATGCCTTGGAGGGTTCACCCGGGCGCAAGTGACGAGAGTTTGTAACTGCTTTGGGGGATTATGCAGATGGACTGGCTCAAACCCGACTTGTGAACGTAAGTACATGACCGATTTGATAGAAAACAGTATTTTTTTTTAATTTCAACTCATATAGTATCATACGGGCACACGCAAATCGGCGCGTTGTTTCATTAGCTATCAACCGGCGTAAATTCATTATAACGAAACAATAACTTAACTGATGATGGTGTGTGTGGACCCTGCCTCAAGATTGGTATTTGGGGTTTTATTTGAAGTTAACTATTATTTACAAGTTCATTTAATTTAGTACATGCCATTAATCCACTGGGTTCAGGCAATGCCCGCCAAGTTAGCTCTTGGACATTTCCTTACATTGGTGGAGTGGTACAAAACTATAGTCATCTAAAAAGAAGAAACATTAACCGGTTAGCGCGCAAACTTGAATACAAAGGCATGTTTCGCAGTGGTCAACGCAAGAATCTTGATTTCGAAACCATAATAAATTAAAACTATGTAAAATGACACTCAGCCACGTATTTTTATAATCTATTAACCTATTAGGGGCATTATCACAATCAATTAGATACCGAATCATATATAATTTCGGAATCAAAAGAATAGGATAATGAGAACGTGGAACACCCAGTCAAAGTAATAAACTTAAAGGCAATTTAGCCCTTGACGCAGAAAAGGGTGTATTTCTTCAATTCATGGCAGGGCAATTTCGCATTTAGTTCATTTCTAATGGCTTCTAAAGTGTTCGTATTCTAGTCAATTCGTTTTTTTGGTGTTCGTCGTTTCTCGTTGGCATGCCTTTAATAGTTAGGAGGAGGATAGGATATTCGTCTTTGTCCCCGTGAATGGGAAAACCAAGGGGGTTATCACACGGGCAGTCGTCAGATCACCTCGCGCCCATCGTCGGGTTACCGGAGCTATTGCAGTGTGTTGTATATGATAGACACGTTCCTTCAATTTTGTAGAACTCATTAATGCCGCTGGGTTCAGGCAATGTCCGTAAAGTGCCTTGCCCAAGGACACAACCGACTATAGCTAGCGACCAGTTTCGCACCTGCAACCTTTCGATTGAAGGCGACGCACTTAACCGCTAGACCAACGGACCGGACAGTTATGTTTATGGGTAGTGTAAAACTGGAATACGATATACGTTTCCGGCTCAAAGCTAGTTGCTAGCTAGTCGATAGTGTTCTTAGGCAAGGCACTTAACGAACATGGCACTGAACCCAGTAACATAATGGGTTCTACTAAATTAAAAAAATGTCTGAATCTTAAAAAACACAATGCCATAGCTCTGGTAACCCGACGGCGGGCGCAAGGTGATCTGCCCTTTGCGTTTACGGGGATAAACATGAATATCCTATCCTATTTTATTTCTATTGAATAAAAGAAACAAAGTTTATAAAAAAAACATCACATATTTGCTTGATTTAGCTCTTGAATGTCGAAGACCTGATATAGAAGACGGCAGAGTGACGATTGTTGAAGAATGGAACACTGGGTTTGCGAGTTTGGTCGAGTTTCCGTACATCCCTTCCAATATTACGGACGGCTGGGCCGTTCTTATCGCATTTGATCGACCCCTTGGAAGCGTAAGTAAACTCAATCATGTAAATTTTAATCGGAAATACTTTTTGTCGAGGGGCTTTCCCGAATTAGGGATCTAAACATTTTTTTGTAGAAAAAGGGGAAGACTGCTGTATATGTTCTATACAATTAGTACTGGCATACTATTTTTTATTAAAAAAACTAAAACGAATTTTAATGCATCAAACAGAACGCCTTCCTCACAAGTTGGTCCGCGCAAGCGACAAGCGTGTCTCCGAGCCACAATGCTTTCACCATTAACAACTTACCCATCAACAATAATCTTGCCTACGAAAACTTACACTACAGATCGCTAGTCGTAATACAAGGTGTTGAAGGACCAAAGCCACAAAGAGGTATAAGGTTAAGGTTATTTAATACTGTATTTTAAATTGCTACGATAATCTGAAACTAAATTGAAAAATGCATTTTAGTTGGCTTTCTTATTACTGCCTCCTATTTTAACGTATATAGTGACCGTTCTTTAATGAAATAAAACATATTAAACAATGTTTGTAATATTACTTACCATGTTTTCAGGTTGTTTTATTGGTTAGTATAGTACCCTAAGTGTTTACCCCAATTTATTATGCAGGATATGTTGGTTTCTACAATGGTCGAGTAATTGACGCAACATGTCATAGCCCGCCCCATATGACTGACTTTGAATCGCTGCCACCATATACAACTCCGGCACCACCCTTCACAACTACAGTCGAACCACCCACCACCACAACACAAGCCACCACAACGACAGAGGCTCCTACGACCCCCCGCAGTATTGCACCCCCATTCCCCCCCCAACCTACCACTTCAATCGAACCGACTACCGTTACTACATCTCAAGCTGTGTCGACGACTCAAAATGTTGAAACTGAAACCACAGCAAATATAATAACCCAAGCAACAACAACTCTTAATCCATCTCAGACTGTTCGGTTTCCTGGGAAATCTTGCAGAGGTTAGTATTTATCTGACCTGTTAGACTGGTGGTTTAGTGCGACGCCTTTTAGCCGAAGGGTTACAGGTGCGAAACTGGTCGCAAGTTAATCGGTTGTGTCCTTGGCCAAGGCACTTAACGGACATTGCCAGAACTTAGTGGAGTATTCTACCGAAATAAAAGAACATATGTATCATACAAAACACACTGCAATGGCTATGGTGGGCGCAAGTCGATCTATTGCCTGTGTGTTAACCCTCATGGTTTTCCCATTCACAGGGATAAACATGAATATCCTAATCTATTATTGATTAAATATCAATCATTAGCAATAAGCCACCATAACTAATTTATTCAATGTACCATTTACCATCAAGAAAGTTGTGAGTGAACATGAGCTGTTTATCTAAATGCACAAACAAGTTTTTAGACTTTACCGCATGCCGTCTTATTTTTATAACAATTGTCACATTAATTTCCCAATTTTTCCCCAACCAATTTAATTTCTCCATACCCTAATCCTGGACATTTGTTAAATGATACTTTTTTTAAAGATGTCAATATATTAAGATAATCATGCATTTTGAAGATGTTTCAGGTGCTTATTTGTTATGCAATTTAGAAACAATAAAAAAAAATGTACAAAAGATGGCATCAGTTAAAACACTATAAAAATATGTTAACAGGTTAAACAATGTGAAGATGACTAGTTATAAAAACAAATTTTAATGAATTTGTAGCTTAACCCTTAGACCACGACGGTTACATATTTGTAACCTAGAAGTGTCCCCGAAAAAAAATGCACAATTCAGTCGTTTTTTGGGGGATTTTTCTAGTTTATACATTTTTGGAAAGCATTTGAATAGATCTTTCAAAATAACGCATAAAAACATAACCTTTACATTTAAAATTTTTGAGTAATATTGCTCCAAACATTTTTCTTAAAAATTTTTGTATGTAGTATAACTTTTAGGTAAACAATTGCTTTTTTTGTGTTCTGGGGAGTTAAAACTGTTACACTAGTTGCTGTGAGAATAAAACTAGCAGTAGCCATCTTTGTTTTCGCTTTTACCAGTCATTTTCGATCTTTCAACAATATATGTATACATATGTTAATATGACTTTCGCTAATTTATATTGATATTTATTCATTTTTTCGTCTTTGTTTTGTTTGTTATTCAATTATTATCATGATATTCAGAAGAAATATGGCAACTTCGCGGTAGTTTACAGCCGATCAGGCTGCCAGCATGAACGAGGCCGACAGTGATTCTGGTGATGAAATGCCATATTTGTCAGTCATGTGTGACGTCATCCCGCTTAGTTGACGTCATCAAAAAATAAACGACGTAATTTTGTAGGAAATTTCATTTTGAACAACTTTGTAATACATTACTATCTTCTACAAGCTACCAGTAACGAGTAATTAGAGTATGAAGTATTGATTATGACGTCATTACAAATTCTACGACGTCATCAAAAAAATAAAAATACCAATTTGTAGAAAATTATCTACTGGACAACTTTGTAATAGATTATATTTCCGTAAGTCCAACAGTATTCGCAGCAAACAAGGTCAAAGCAACCTTACTCCAAAGTGCTAAAAACGGCAAAAGTTCCGTCGTGGTGAAAGGGTTAAAATCAATGAACATATTTTTAAACAGTTCAAATCGTGGATGCCTACACAACTGAAGCCACAGGTTGGGTGGACAACTCCACCAGCTACTTCAGTGGCAAGCTTACGTATGATGTGACCGCGGCTGTGTCCGACTGGATTCTTGTCGTTGTATTTCAACAGAGAGTAAAAAGCTTACAGGTGATTGATTTGATGTGTTAGCCATGATTCAATATTAGAACAGTCATAAGATAGGATAAGGTACACATGGGTGTTAACTGTTAATGGTGATAAAAAACACGAAGGATTTGAACCTGGGCTGTCGGATTTACCCCACAGTCCTGTTACCGGAACTATTACAGTTTTAGTGTTTTATATATGTCAATAAAAACAGACCCAATATTTAACTCGTAGCAATAAAGTAACAATTCACTTACATCAGGGACACACAAACCACTCGTTTGATCTAATAACCCACTTGCTGCAATATCCAAGGATAGGATATTTTTGTTTTGTCCCTATAAATGAAAAATTACTAGGTGTGTTATCAAATATGCAATTGTCAGATTACCTTGCGCCCACAGTCATGTTACTTAGCTATTTCAATCTGATGTGTATGATATACAGATTCCCTAAGTTTTTGTACAACCCATGTCTGATGAAATATCTAGGTGGGTTAGAGCATCGCCTTTCAGCTAAAGGGTGCTGGTTTAAACCTTGTTGCTATCTATTCAATTGTGTCTTTTGACAATGCAGTGATTGGACATTGCCTGCAGTTTCTGCACTTAGTGAAATGATGGGTTCTACCAAATTGAAGGAATGTCAGTAATCAGTATCATACACAACACATTGTAATAGCTACTTTAAACCGACGATGGATGTGAAGTGATGAGACGATTCTCCATGTGTTAACATCCCTGCTAACATTCCTCATTCACATGAATAAACATAATTCCTGTCCTCTTTTGAAATTTTTAGGTTTGGAACGCTCAAGTTGCGGGTAGTTTGCGCAGCGGGTATGTGTGGAAGCTCACTGCGTTGGTATGGAATCGTGTCCTCTATCCTGGAAGGATGCAGATGAACTTCATAGCTGGACTACATGAAGAGGGAGAGACCTTTCCTTCAGGTGGGCTTGTTACTTTGCAGCTGTGTATGTAGATGATTTAGGATAGGTTATTAATGCTTTTTTTTATTATTTTATTATGATGAATGGAAAAACGCAAGGTGTTAACACACAGGCGATCGTCAGATGACCTCGCGCCCAATGTTGAGTTACCAGAGCTGTTGCAGAGTGTTGTGTATGATTGAGATGTTCTTTCACTTTTAGTCGCAACTAGTTTTGATCCTAAAACCCTTCGACTGAAAGGTAAACCCTCTAAGCTATTGTTCCGGATAACATTTTATTTTTATCCTTCGTTTATTGGTTTGCACAACTATTAAATCAAACTGTGAACACAAGGTAATACAATAAATTACCATTTTATAAATCCCTTCATTTTTCCAAAATTGATGATAAACATTAGTACACCAAATTTTTTCCTATTTTTTTTAATGTATGAGTTTTTATATAGTCGGAGCAAAAAATGAAAACAATAATAATAATAATCTATATCAATGGGTAAATGTCCCATATAAACTATCCTTCATCTATAGATCTTATTTTCATGTTCATACAGCCATTCATCTTCTAAATCCCTGCAGGTCGTCTTTATCTTTGTTCCTCGGAATTTTCAAGTGGAAATGTTGTCCAGTTGTTTAGTGGGAACAATGGTGCAACTGGGGTGGGAAGTAGTGGAAGCAGTTTGCGCACTCTAGTGGAGGAAGAAGAGGAGGAGGAGGAGGAGGAAGAGGAGGAGGGAGAAACACCAGGTTTGTTGTTTGTCTACTTGTTGTTTAAAATATTTCTTACAAGATTTCATCACACTCCTAACCTTGTGTTCCGTCTACACAAAAGAAGATTTCTTCTTTTTCTTATCCTCCCCTTTACCTGTTATTTATTTCTTACCATGTGCATTTAGGATTTTAATAAAAAAGTGTTTAGAAAATGGCCGTCAATGCTTTCAGGTAGTTTCATTAATAAAAAATTCCCAAGTTTTTTCTGCCTAATATCTTGTTGGGTTAGTCTGTGGCCTTTCAGCCAAAGGGTTGTAGGATCCACACTGAACACTAGCTAGTGGTTTTGTCAAGATACTTAGCTGGCATCACCTAAAACAGTGGATTAATGGGTTCTACTTAGACTAAACTGTTGCAAAACTAAGTTTTATTTGTATCATAACAATGGCCATTATTAAAAATCAGTGAGTCCTCGGCCTGTCCGACCACGTCCAGTGACCCGACCGCGCCCAAGAACACCAGTCGTCCGAACAACTGCCCGGCCAGTCACAAACGCAGAACGATGTCGGCCAAATGCGCCAACAGGCAGAGTTGTTCGCAACGCAAGACAGACCAGACCATCATGGAAAGCTTCAAAAGGTAGAGATGTCGTTTTGCTTTGTCTTTTTATCAATTTTAAACATATGATAATATTCTTCGTTTAAGAAATTTCTAATTGGATACTTTTTATTCAGTAGGGCTAATAAAGTTTTAATGTGTCTTGTTTTAATTTTAACACTTGACAAGTTTACTGAGTTTGTTTACAAAAACCAAAATGTTAAAATTTTACGTAAACAAAAAATGAAAGAAAAGGCACTTAACCGGCATTACCTGAAACCAGTAAATTCTACCCAATTGAAGAAGGGGGTCTACCCAATTGAAGGGGTCTACCCAATTGAAGGAATGGCCAAATCATACACAGCACACTGCAAAATCTGTAACATGGTCGACTCTAACATGGTGGACATAACATGATGGTAGAAGTGAGGTAAATCTGACGATTGCCTGTCAGTTTACCCCCCTTGCGTTTTCGCGTTAAGAATAAACATGAATTTAACGACTGTTCGTTTTGCCGTCTTTTCCTGTTTCTGTGTTGTTATTTTTTTCGCCTTGCCATTTTTAAATACTGGGGCAAAAAATGAATAAACTAAACTATATTCTATTCAGATAACACAACATACGACTACAACGAAGTTCTCCACAAGTCCATCTTGTTCTACAACGCCCAACGAACAGGAGCGC
>CH002687.1:278390-311301 GCA_000149265.1 Ciona savignyi
AACAGGAGCGCTCTCTCCTCGATACAACAGAATCTTATGGCGTGGCGACTCAACTTTAAAAGACGGTTGTTCAATTGGGGTCGACCTCAGTAAAGGGTGGTTTGACGGTGGGTGGAATATGCTTGCACAAATAAATCTATTCACAGCTTTTCTAAGTCACGAGTTGCTTAGTCAGGCCAGTTAGTTTATTGGTAACTCAACCGAAAGGTGTGGAATTGAAAAAATATTGACTACATCTTGATAAAATACTGACTACAACTTAATAAAATACTGGCTACATCATAGTATAATACTGACCACAACTTAATAAAATACCAGCAACAAAGTATTTGCTTACACTGATTACTCCTCCAGCTGGTGATCATATCAAGTTCACCTTTCCCTTGGCATCAGCTGTCAGCTTCTTATCCTGGGGAGGAGTCAAGTACAGACAAGCGTATCTCGACTCTGGTACATTGCCTCGCTTTCTTGGATCTGTCAAATGGGCCACATCTTATCTTATTGCAGCACACACTGCACCAAAAGAACTGGTAGTCATGGTAAGTTTGTATATCTAATTAGCTCTTAGAAATAGCGTCTGTGGGAACCTAAAGGTTGTGTGATCAAAACCAGCTGTTGACTAGGTTCTTGTGTCCTCGGGCAAGGGATTTAGCGGGCAGCACATGAACCAAGTGGATTACATTGTTTAACTAAATTGAAGGAACGTATTAATCGCCGTAATAGCTTCCGATGGTATACGGAAATTTTTAGATTGACAGTGTAATAATGCCCCATAATTTTTCCCAGTCGTGGGGACAAAACATGATCGTCATCTATCCATGCTTGTAAACAATTTAAAAAAGCATTTCTTTGACTGCATTTGTCAATCAAGAATCAAAATAGCATTTTATCTGTTTGTTTTTCAAATTTTGTGTCGATTTATACAATAATATACTTGTTTTTCAAGTTTTCTTTTAGAGATTGAAGATTTCATGTTTTGCGAAATTTCTCGTGGTTTTGTATAATCCAAAGCTGTGGGTGTATAAACAGTTGGTCGGGAAATTTCCTACGAGATTAACCCAGCTTATCCAAACAAATGACTGTAGCTTAACCTATTAACACACAGTTTGTCCAAACATTTAAGTTAGGCTAGGATATTCATGTTTATCCTCGTAAAATGGAAAACGCAAGGAAGTTATTAAACCGGTGATTGATAGATTACCTTTTGTACGACGGGTTAGTCTGGTGGTTTAGTGCGTCGTCTTTCAGCCGGAAAGTTGCATCAACGAAACTGGTCTAGCTAGTCTGTTGTGTCCTTGGGCAAGGCACTTAACGGACATTGCCTGAACCCATCAGATTAATGGGTTCTAATAAATTAAAGGAACGTGTGAATCATACACAACACACTGCAATCCCTTTATTCCACTGGATTCAGGCAATGTGGGCTGTGCCTTGTCCAAGACCACAACCGACCAGTTTCAAAGTCCAACCCTTTTGCCTGAACGTCAACGCACTAACCCACCAAGCTAATCGGTCGGACTTGACTCTTAAGCCGCTACATTATGCCCAGGTCGGCAACGGACGGAGTCATCGGTCCTGGGGACGGCCGGAAGAAATACGGGGACCAAGACCGGTATATAAAATCACCGAAGCGAAACCAGGAAGTGACGTAGCCGCCGAAACCGCAGCGGCGCTGGCAGCTGCGTCAATGTTCCTCAGGAGGACGCACAGAGCACTGGCGGACAACGCGCTCGCCCATGCTCGAACGCTCTACAACTTTGCAAACCAGAACAGGTGGGCAGACATCTTATGACATAGTATAGGATATTTAGTTTATCCCCGGGAATGGGAAAACCAAGGGGGGGGGGGGTAAACACACGGCGACACGGGCTGCTGGAGCTATTGTAGTGTGTTGTGTATGATTCACTTGTTCCTTCAATTTAGTAGAACCCATTAATCCGCTGGGTTCAGTTCAGGCAATGTCCATTAAATGCCTTGCTCAAGGACACAACTAACTAGCTAGTAACAAGTTTACGTGCAATCCTTCAGCTGAAAAATTCTTGATCTTACAGAACGCACTGCAACAGCGTGGGTAACCCGACGGTGGACGCGAGGTGATCTGACGATTGCCCGTGTGTTAACGCACATTGCGATTTTCCATTCACGGAAATAAACATAAATATCCTAGTCTACTCTTGTCCAATTCACAGAGCTCTTTACCACGTTTCGGTGCCGCAAGCGAAGAAATTCTACAAGTCGTATTCTGATGAAGACGAGCGTATATGGGCAGCAGCGTGGCTGTACAAAGCGACAGGAGAACGCAGTTACCTTGCCGACGCAACCCGGCAGTATCACCAGGCGGCAGGTCCTTATTTGGTGGAGACCGAAATATCGTGGGATAGAAAAATGATAGCAGTGCAGGTATGTTTGGGATTCGTTGGACAGATTAGTCTAATGGGTTAGTCCGTCGCTTTTTAGGCGAAGGGTTGAAGGTTCGAAACTGGTCGCAAGCTAAACGGTTGCGTCCTTGAGTAACATCACTAAACGAACATTGCCTGAACCCAGCGTATTAAATGGTTCCACTAAATTGAAGGGACAACACACTGCAATAGCTCTGGTGACCCAAAGGTGGGTGCAAGGTGATCTGGCGATTGCCCGTGTGTTAACTACCTTGGTTTTCCCACTAACGGGGATAAACATGAATATCCTATATCCTACCTATTTTGTTGCAGTATAGGAGCATGATAGGATTTCTTGTTTATTCCTCGGGCGTTGGGGAATTAGGTTTCGCTCCTTTATTATATTAGAGAAGAATAGCACAGTTATTTAAACTTAAGGGAGAGGCTAAAGCGGCAAAACTACAGTAATTAAAACACGTCAGTGAATACACACAGTAAAATGAAGAGCACTATGAAAATGGCCGTTATACCCCATATTAAGCAAAACAAATTGCGGCAGCTAATCAAAATCATTACAATTAAAACCTTGAATAATATCCGCTGTGTTCCAGGTATTAATGGCCAACTTAACAGGGGAAGCGATCTATAGGGATAGAGTAGCTGACTTCATGAACAAAGTAATGAACGAAGTTCGTTCAACACCTCAGGGAATAATGTGGCTCAGGAAATGGGCTCCGAACCGATATGCTGGTAGGTTTGGTTGGATATAGGATGGATATTCAAGTTTTATACCCGTGAATGAAGTTATTATATGGCAAACCGCCAGATTACCTTGCGAATATAAAAAGCGGTATTGCACGGATATCTTCAGATCACGTGTATGTAAGGTGCATTATAACATAGTCTATCGTCAGAATAACTTTTGTGGGACGTTTGGTTACCAGAGCTATTGCAGTGTGTAGTGTATGATTTACACGTTTCTTTAATTTAGGAGAACTCATCAGTCTACTGGGTTCAGGCAATATCCACCGACTAGCTAGTGACCAGTTTTTAACCTGCAACACTTCGACTGATAGGCGAAGCACTTACCCACTAAGATATACTCAGCAGAGTTCATATCACTTCAGCTCATCCAAACACGAGCACACATTGAGCTATACAAAACATACATATCACTATACTTCTGAAACCCATCACCTGCAAAAACATAAACTCGCTATAGAGGATTACAAACAAATTTGTTTTCGTTCGGTCGCGTGGCCGAATGGCTAACACGACCGATACATATACCAACTTAAACCCTAAAAAACAGTCTTAGGGACGAGCCCTAAAGGATTCGAAAAGTAGCGCGGTGAAAAAAATATTTTTCAGCGAATGCTGCGATGATAGCGATCATGGCCAGCCAACTGCAGCCTCCCCTGCCGCAAAGCAATCTATACGAACATTGGGGAAGACGCCAAATCCATCTGCTCCTGGGAGATGCTGGTAGGAGCTACGTGGTCGGGTTTGGCAGGAACTATCCAAGAAAACCTCATCATAGAGGAAGGTGTGTAAAGATTGTCATGACTGGCTGAGGTTGTTATTAGTCTGACAGATTAGTCTGGTAGTTTTCAGCCGAAGGGTTACTGGTACAACTGATCGCTAGCTTGATTGTGTCCTTGGGCACTTTACGGACATTGCCTGGATCCAGTGGATTAATAGGTTCTACTATATTGAAGAAACGTGTGAATCATACACAACACAGTGTTATAGCTCCGGTAACTTGACGGTGGCCGCGATGTGATTTGACGATTGCTCGTGTGTTAACCTCCTTAGTTTTCCCATTCACGGTGATAAACATGAATATCCTATTCTCCTATTCTATATACTCCTCGCAGTGTTTTGGGCCGTCGTCCACTTGTATTTAGCGTTTTTTTTATTATTTAAAACGATCTTGCAGTTTTAGTACAACCCATTAATCCACCTAGTTCAGGCGATGTACGCCAAGTGTCTATGTCCTTGGGCAAGGCACTTAACGGAAATTGCCTGAACTTACTGGATCGATTCTACCAAATTGAAGTAACGTCTTAATGCAGCACAGCATAATGCAATATTACCAATGTGATAACGCCCGTTGCCCCTTTCCTTTCACGGTAATAAACATGAATATTCGATCCTAACCCATATGTTCATTTCCCTATTATCGCCCATATAACGTCGTTCCACTTTTCAGTTCCTGCCCACGACCACCTGCAATATGCAACCATGGTAGCGGGTTCAGTACCAGCCGCCCAAATCCTTTCATCTTGTACGGAGCATTAGTAGGAGGCCCCGATTTGCGTGGCAATTACTTGGATCGCAGAAACAAATACGAACAGTCGGAAGTTGCGCTCGATTACAACGCTGGTTTCCAAACTGCTGTTGCAGGTCGGTATTATTGTGACGTTTTAAATTTGTATTAGCTGATTATTTGAGACATGTATGTTGGAATATTGTTTATCCCCGTGGAAATGGGAAAACGCAAGAGGCGTTATCACACTAGGTAATCACCATATTACCCCACTTCCACCAGTGGGTTACCGGAGCTATTGCAGTGTGTTGTATATGATTGAGACGTTTCTTCATTTTTAGAACAAAGCGGATTAATGGGTTCTACTAAATTGAAGAAACGTGTGAATCACACACGACACACTGCAATAGCTCCGGTAACCCGACGGTGGGCGCGATGCGATCTGGCGATTGCCCGTGTGTTAACGCCATTGTGTTTTCCCATTCACGGAATAAACATGAATATTCTATCATCCTGTTATCCTATCCACTGGGCACATAATATGCTAACGAATACCTGTGTTATAACACACTCCTTTGTTCCATTTACGGAAATAAACGGAAGTATCCATTTAATCCATTATATCCACTGCACACCTTAATATACTCGAACGATTTTACAGTGATCGATTTGTATACTAGTTTGTATACTTTAAGTACAATGTTTATATATTTTTTGATTGACCGGACCGTCTTTTGAACCAATGTTGGAATCGTCACTAAAAGTGTTTTATACGATTTGATATATGTATCATTCATGTTAACCATTCGGCCATATTACTTGGTACAATGTTGCTAAACTAACTAATTCCACAATCTTTCTTTTAAACCACAGGCCTAAAACAGCTGGTAGTTGAACGAAGGCCTCCAAGACGCTCAACAAGAACGAGAACAGGGTCTGGATAAGCTTGATTTTCTCGTTTTTGCGCATTATGTTGTATATTACCGCATTAAAGTCGCTTTGTGCAATTGTGTCCATTAAAGACAAAGTTTCCCGGTTATGGTGAAAAATTTACGCTCGAATGGAAGTTTTGTCTATTGGTTTTCGTGCAATTATAAACAATAGTTGATTATGCACTTATAATACAGCAATCTGCAAGCGGAGGAGGGCAAAACGAAAGTGGGTAAAACAGGCCATGAAATAAGGAACATTTACACGTTTTGAGAAACTATGCTTCGATGAAAACACGCACTAGGACCTTTAATAAAAATGGAAACGATAAAACGACTGGAGAGGACAGACAATCGTTAAGATTGCATGGCGCACAGCACCGTCGGATTAGCAGAGCTATTGCAGTGTGTTGTGTATGATTGCGACGTTCCTTCAGTTTTAGTAAAGCCCATTAAACCACAGGGTTTTAACAATGTCCGCTAACTGTCTTGTTACAAGCAAAAAGATAGACAAAGCTAATATTAGCAGCTTTCGAATTGAATAGTTAAAGAATGCGGGTCAAATCTATTGAGGTAATTTTAACTAAAATTACGCCTTTTGCCGGGCTAAGTTTCAATCCCATGATCAGCTCGTCATTAAGTCAATTTTTAAAATAGGGAGCGGTATATGAATCGGCCCCGTTTATCATTTGGTCATAAAACCGTTTAAAAATTACGCTTTAGGTTTCCCTGGTTGCACTACCTTACGTCATCAGTTTCTAAATCACGATTAGAAACGCACTTATTGTTGCACATTACAGTACCCGAAACTAAACATGTTGATTTAAGAATCGTCTATGCATAAGGTTGTGATACTTCAATACTTAATCAAGAAAATTTTCTGTTTCTAATTTTAATTACAGGTCATGTTGTGTGTTTTTATCAAGAAACAAAACTTAATTTATATTTTTTTCAAGCATAAACGACGAAAGGCGATGGTTACGATCTGTGATCTATCATTTCATTGGTGGTTGATATATGAAATTAAGTGCCTATCAGCATGTTTCTTTTTGTTGCACAACTTTTTATATTTCTAGTAGGTATATTGTTGTAGGTGTACTTGTGAGTTTTGATGTTATTGGGGAAAACTAAAATGAGGGATAGCGGGAAACTGCACATTAAAATAAAGATTAGAGTTAGTTTTAAAGTTGTGGTTGGTGTAAGGGTAAATTCTGGGGTTGAGATTGGTGTTTAGGACAAGGTTAGAATTAGTTCCCGTAGTTTTATTAGGCAGTTTTCTTTTTCACTCCTTTGGTGTTGTCCTATTATTGTGTATAACAGATATTTTTATGACTTTTATTTTATAGTTAGCGCTTTACAAAACATACCTCTGATACTGAAACCGTTTAAAGATGTTAACTCGACAAACTGCTACATTATCAACACAATGCTACAAATCAATCTGTCGTTTAAATCCGAATCTCTTTCGGTAAGTACTTTTTATTTTGAGTTGGAAATGTATAAATTAAATATACTAAAAGTAAATGCGGGCCATAAGAATTGTGGAGAACATTTATTTTTATTTTTTAACATAATTCATGGAATTGTAAGATAGTCAGAAAACGAATGTATAATTCCGAAATGTCTCTACGTGATAATGAATTTATGTTTTTTATTCAAACACTGTATTATTTCATAGAAAAGTGGTTCCTTTTTCAACCGAAACTAATTCGAAAACAAAAAACGGGAACGAAAAGGTTGAAAATGAAGAATCGCAAGAGATACCTTCAGCAGCTGAACAAGAGATTACAAAGTTAAACGAGACTATTGCTGACATAACGGTAAGTTAAAATTTTAATATTGCAGTTTTTTAATGTGCAATTTGTGGAATAAATTTATATTGGATTTCTGCAATTTTTCGGTTAATATACTTATATTGACGATTTGTATGGAGTTTCCAGACTACAAACTTCCCCACAATAGGATTTATTGTGGAGTGTTCATTGTTTGGCTAAGTCTCACAAGCCCAAGCGCTTGTACCAGTTGATTTCGCAAACACACTGACGCAAATGTATCCATCGATCCTTGACTAGAATCATGACTAGAAATAGAGGGGAAATTAAATTTCTATCTTCGCATATGTCAAGTGATGTTTACATTGAATAATTTTTAATCCTAATTACAAAGACACCTTTTCGGCAGCGTTAATGGCCAAAGTGACTATTGAGTTGTTGTAGTTTTAATCCCACAACCTTTTGATGTAACACTCGTTTAAGCCATTTATTTATGCAGACACGAACAGTCACATTTTTAAAATAATTTAAAACAATTTAAATAGAGTAGATAATTAAAAAAAATCTAGTAAATTAAAAGAAATCTGATTGTTTTTTAGGACAAATACAAGCGTTCACTTGCGGAGACCGAAAATGTCCGCTCTCGACTGCGTAAAGAGATCGAAGACTCGAAAATGTATGGAATTCAATCGTTTTGCAAGGATCTTATCACAGTCGCCGACGTAATGAAAATGGCAGTAACCAGCATTCCAAAGGATGAACTTTCCAACAAAACCGGTCAAGTCTGGAAGAGTTTTTACGAAGGAGTGTGTCTCACCGACAAGGAGCTGCACAAAGTATTTGACCAACATGGTTTAAAAGTGCTAGAACCCGAGTATGGGGAGAAGTTCAACCCATACGACCATGAAGCGTTATTCGAAGTACCAATTGACACTTTAGAACCCGGGGTTATAGCACATGTCGAAAGAATTGGATACAAACTAAAGGGAAGAACTCTAAGACCAGCTCAAGTCAGTGTATCTCGCAAAATTTCCTGAATAATCTGGCGAATTCATGATTTAAATTCAGCTGTTTTCATTTGAAACACTGCATTGCTAAAAGTAATGTACTAGCTGTATTTAGCCCAGCTGTTTTTCTATCTGGTTTAAAATGATAAAAAGTTAATCGGCTTCATAATTCGCAACTGTTATTTCCATTTCATACAACCTTAATTGGTAAATAAAGGTCCCATTGTAAGCTGTTGTACGAAGTATTTTCTATCCAGGCATTTGTATGCTGGTGTTTTTATCTTGTGCTATTCCTGTTTTATGCTGTAAATAGGAAAACACTCCAGAGTTATCACACAGGCAATCTTCGTAATACCTCGTGTCCACCGTTGGGCTATATTGCAGTATGTTTCATTTATGTTATACCGTACCCGTTCTTTCTTAAAATTTTGAAAAAAAACATAATAATTACATAATCCACTGAATTCAGACGACGTGTGCAAAGTGCTTGATCCAAGAACACAGCCGAATTACCAGCGCCTGGTTTAGATTCCTAACAGTTCCGCAGTCAACAAACGTTCTTATTGTTTAAACCGACTGTACGTACCAAAGTTCCGATCCTAAAAAATGAAAAAAAAAAACATTCTTCACGTTAAACAGTAATTTAGATTGCAGGGTCAAAAACGGGTCGAAATAGATAAGTTCAACCCATTAATCCACTGGGTTTGGGCAGCGTCCACTGGGCCCTCACGACCTATAGTAGGCGACAACTCACCTACTGGCTAGAAAGTGCAGTATACCCTAGCCTAAGCTATAGGCACAAATAACGTAGTTTATCGAAAATACATTAAACTTGTGTGCATTTATCGAGTTATGATCACTGCCGTTTAAATTAAAAAAAACTTCTTTTAAAGAAACTAAAATTTAGAAAGTGTAAAGTTTTATCGACTGACGGAAATTTTTGAAAACATTATTGAATTTTTGGTCTAATCAACATTTCAACGCGTTTGAGGGAAGCCAGCTTTCGCCATGTTTTCCAAAACATGGATTTTTCACCGTAAGAGGCTTTACTGCCATACTCCGCGTTCAAATTAGCGTCGGTGCAATTTCTATGCCACCAGGCGGCGCTGGTAAGCTTGGCGCAATTTTGCATCACGTTCCAGTCTCTGTCCTCGTCAAATGTCGTGAACTGCATACCATTTGATGCTTTCAAACTGTCCTCTGCTTCGTTACCCAGTGCACCGGACTTCGAGCTGCTATATCCTGAAACGCGTAATCTGTAACTGCTCTCATCTCCTTCGACGAGAAAGTCTTCGTAGAACGCAAAAGCTTTGGAATTAGACACACGCTCTGTTAAAATGACCATGAGAGACTGAGGCGCAGTTTTCGTCAGTGTGTTTATGTTGCTCAGTCCTATCCAATAACTCTCCGCTGGGTTGCCAAAAAACGTTTCAAATTCTGTTTGCGTTCGCACGAAATTGGTGTCAGGTCCAGTTCTCCGCTGTATCGCAGTCCACCCGCCGGCGTCCGTGTCAAAGTCGCAATAAACTTTGAAACGAGTGAATGTTTTGCACTGGACGATAGAATATACGCCGCTAAAGGAGGCCTGTCCGAGCTCTCTTAATCCGTTGCAGTCACGATCCTTTACACTTGAACAGGGAGTATGCTTGCACACTGGAAAGGGTTTGGTCCAGTTCGCTGTGAATTTTACTAAAACACATTCGCTCATTTCTTTTCCTCTCAAGCGGTACTCGACCGGGCATGAAAACGTGCATTTAGTTCCCAAGTCCATTCGACCGGGTTTTGAAGCGGGTTTGTCGCACTTAAACTCAGGGAGGTTAAGCATTTCTAATTCTGGGCACTTTGGGGGAACATAGGTCGTGAAACTGCTCAACAGTTTTTCTTTATCTGCCAAAAGCCTTATTTTTAGTTCTATTACGTGTTGGTAGGCAAGGTAGAGCCACCAATACATGGATAACAAAACAAGGAATTGAATAAGATAAATAATAAAATGTATTTTTTGCTTCTTTAAGTGGGCCACCATATCGCATAGGTCGTCATTTGGTGGGCTTATTTCTTCTTTAGATTCTTCCTGGCTTAAATTATCAATTTCAGAGGTAAATTCCGATCTTGATAGTCCAAGTATACTTGCTACGCGATCTATTTTCTCATCATCTAGCGAGTGTAATGCTATTTGAGCCTTCAACAGGTGGCGTTGAAGGCTTTTCATGTTATCCAGTTCTATGTGAGAAATCTCGTCTCTATCTACCGGTTCTGTCGATGTGCGTATCTCATTTGCTAAAGTTTGCAGCCGTTCAACGGTTTGCTTATAGTCCATGCTTGGGTCTCCATTAAGAGATTGATTGTCTCGCGATTCCTCATTTTCATTGTCCAAGTATGTTTCTACCTCGGTTGAAGTTTTTAGATTTTCTGGGACAGCTTCTCCTTTATCCATTTTAAAGCTAAGAGTCACCGTGGATTCCAAAATAAAGTAAAATATTTTAAAAGGTACTATAAGTTTAAATCGTCACAATAGCATTTATTGTTGATAAAATACCTTTTACCGGGCTTATTTTCAAACCCGTGAGAGTTAGTTAATTAGTTTATTCATTTTTGGTCTAGTATGAATTAATGGCAAATAAAGCAAATCATGCCACAGGATCAGAAAAAAAGGCAAAACGAACAGTTGTTAAAACAGGTCATTGAAAAAAAAGGACATAAATAAATATAGTAAACGCGGCTGCCATGAGCTTGCCTATTGTTCCGTTTTTAACATAATGCTTACATAATATATGATTCGGTCGCGTTTACTATTTGGCCATAAAACAGCTGAGTTTTTGCAATTGATTTTAGTAAATTTGTCTAAATTAGGTTTACAATATTTCTATTTTCTTACTCAACCATGAAAGTAGTGCAACGGGGGTTTTTCTTTTACTGCAAAGCCGTGCAAAACCAATTTCGCTTTCCGGTTCCAAAGTTTGCTTTAATCATTAGTGAACTGAACAGTTTTAGGAGGCGATACAAATCTTGGTTTTATTTAAGATGTCACTGTATCACCCCGACGTCGTGACGCACATCATGTCAGAGCGAAAGGACCGGCAATACATCAGTTGGCTTAGAAGTGTGATAGAAGAAAACGTCCGCAACGTATTTGGAATTAGCGCTTTGTCGCGTCACAGCAGGCTAATTGACGCACTTGGAAAGTTTGTGTTTTATGTTTTAACGACTGGAGCAAACCTACAAACGCTCGGAGAGGAATATACAAACCTAGTTCAAGTGGATGGATCCTACAAACGAACTCCGTCTTTGATAAGAAGGTTAATTTTTATAATTTTACATGCGGTGTTGCCATACCTCGTCGATAAAGTTCTGATTATCGCAGAGCAAAAACTGCAAGGAACATTTCAGTTAAAAGACAACGAAAATGCTCGTATACAAGAGTCAATATCGCATCTAAAAAAACTATTTAAAATTTTTCTCCGAATCCATCTATCTTTCTTTTACATTGATGGAATTTATTATAGCTTATCAAAACAGGTTGCTGGTATAAAATATGTAAGCTATTCCAGGAAAGAGCCTCATTATTTAGAGTATTTTAAAAGCCTTGGTCACCTTACTCTTGCCCAGAGTTTAATAGCCACCGCATATCTGTTATTTATTTGGTACAAGAAATATAACAGTGCAGTTTATTCAACTAATTCCTCGAAACCTTCCGTATCAAACACAGAAATCCGAGGTTCAATGAAATGCTTGTTATGTCTTGAAAGTTGCCACGTTGCAACAGCAAGTGTCTGCGGCCATTTATTTTGTTGGGACTGTATATGCAGTTGGTTGAATACTAAAGCTGAATGCCCTTTGTGCAGAGAAAAGCTAACAGTCAAAAATTTAGTGACCTTAAAAAACTGAATACATGCTTTTTCTAATACATCATATCAAAAATTATCCACTGTATCGTATTTATTTCTTTATTTGTCAAAGTTGCATATGTGTTTCTTTATTTTGCAATTCGCAATGTTGCAAATTCTAATGATAACAAAATATCGGCAGTGTTATTTTGAATGGTTTTTTAAAAAAAGTTTTATTTTTAAATCACTCTCAGTAGTTAATTGCTACCATAACTAGTTCTCCAAGTTAGATGGACATATTTTAAACTATGTGGTCATATAATTAATGGTTTTATTGAAATTAAATATATTTTTTAATTTATTACATCAGATTATGTTTATAATTAAACTTATTATAAAATATTCTTTTTAGCAAAGGCGTAAACCTGTTGTGTAGCACTATTTTCTTCCAAACTCACAATTATTTTAGTTCCCGTTGCATCTTCTTTAAAGATGTGGGTGCATGTAGACTTCTGCATCCTTAAAGCCCATCCAAGACAAATATTTAGGATATACCTTTACAATACAAACTTTACGCCTTTATAATACTCTGGTCTCTGGCTTCTTTGTACCTTAGAACTCTTATGTCTATGCATATAACCTAATTCCAATACAGGTTTTTTAATACTTTTGGGCTGTATTTTTTATTCCAATTTTTTGTAGGAAAATTTGACTGAACTTAAACAACAATGAGTGTTTTATCTTTGAAAGAAAAGTATGCTTCCTGGAAAGGTCAATTAGATGAAGAGTTTCTTCTGAATATCACTGGAGTAAAACAACTGGAAGAAATAGAAGATCTTGAACTTTGTAAGTTAAACCTCTGTGATGGGTATTTAAAACCTGAAATTTTGAACAAACTTACATCAGTCGTTGAACTTAACTTGTCCGGGAACAACCTTACTTGTATACCCGCAGGCATTGAGCTTGGAAAACTGCGTTATTTAGATATCTCCCATAATCAATTGACGTCCGTGGAGTGGTTAAAAAGGTTTCCGGATCTTATTGACCTTGATCTGAATGGTAATGTTGGCCTAGCTGTAGAAGATCGTTACAAAGCAACATTTCTGTTGGAAAAATTAAAGATTCTTGACAAGAAAATGGTAGATGAAAGTGATAAGCTCGGGCAACCCTTCACCAAGAACTTACTCGTTCGAATCGAGAAATTGTGGAATAAAGAATTTTCAAAGAATGTTCCAGATTCACTCACAGACATGGATGTCTCAGAGCTTCGGGAAAGATTTGCGACAAGAGCGAAAGAGAGAATACATTATGGGCCAAATTCGCTTAAAGCGTACAGAATTTGGAGAGTTAATTCCATCGCTAGAGAGCTGGTTAATTACAAAATTGAGTGTCCAGGTGGTTGTTTGTTACCTGCTATAATAGATGATGAGCCTAGTGGTAAAGAGGTTGTTTTAAAATCAATCGATAACAAGCACTCTGGAAAAAATGGCAATACTAGCAAAGCTGCAAAACGCAAGAGTGATGCAACAAGTGAGAATAGCTACTCAGCTCATGCCTTTCTACAATGTCATAGCAAAGAAAATGGACCAAATGACTTCTCAACCCAAGTGAGTTGTTTCCTAATGTGTACACATAGCACAAATAAAAGACTTTAATTTAAAATTTACGTTACTATCATGGTTTTCACCTTCGCTATTTGATCATACCTGACTATTTTCGTAATTTCATAGACGATTTTAGAAGCACCAAAATCTATTATCTTTAGTGGTATTTCAAAATATTTGGAGTAATGGGCTTTTATTTGCCTAAATTCCTGGTCCCGACACTACCGTAGACCCGGCCATACTAATGTAATGCTACTGTCTATTTTTAGCATTTCCTTTCTTGTATTGACATCTCCACTTAACTTTTCTGGGACCATAAAACTAGACAAATGGTTACGAATACAATGGTGTTGATTTTTATGACATTTAAAAGAAAAGTAATGACAAGACGCTGCTCAAATAGTATATCTTTTCTCTTGAGGCCACTAAGTGAAAAGTTTTGTGTTTTTTTATTAAAGAAAGTGACGCATTTTGTTGTTGTAGGTGTGGTGCTGTACATTCGAACCCGATATGAAAGACGAGACAAAAACTTCAAACCTCGTTGCCACCTGTGGCGGAGACACGGTCTGCATCACTGACTGCACCACTGCGCAAGTGCAAATGAGATTCCAGCAAAACAATGAAGAATTTTACGTCGTGGCGTGGACAACTATGGATCTAAACGGGCATAAAAGCAACATCCTTGTTTCTGCAGGCTGTCTGGGCTTCATTCACCTTCTGCACCCTAAACAAGGGATTTGTTACGGTCGTATAAAGGCACACTCTTCCCCAATCCAGACTGTCCACTTTTCACCTTTCTCTTCAACACATCTGTTAACAGGGGACAAGAAAGGGAACATATTTCTGCTTGACATTGACATCCCCACAGTCCCAGAATACAAGTTTAGTTGGAAAAAGTTAATGTCCTTCGTTGGAGTGGACGCAACACCTTTAAAGTTTTGCGTCCCACCTGTAGGTGGATATCTCTTAAGCGCGACTGAGTATGGATTGCACTGTTGGAAATCTGAAGGTTTAATGAGAAACCACAAAGCTGGACCTTTGCAGACAGTAAGCGTGTTGTGTGAGCTTTGCTTTCCAGGTGTTCAAGAGAGCGAACCGACTGTCGACTCGCTGACCATGCTGACCGATGGTATTGTTGCTACCAAGGTCGCACAGCAAGGCTCTATTTTTCTGTGGAAATTTTCGGATGTCCAAGCAAAGTTAAACAACCTAAAGCCTGATCACAATGAGAGTATTCTTCTTCCTATATTCAAGGAACTAAAATGGTCGTTAACAAAGCACTGCTTCATAAACATCGGCGCATGTAAGCCGAAATGCTCCATTATATCAGGCGACGAAGTGGGCAACATTTGGATCTATGACTTGAGAAAATCGCTCGACGAAACTGCCTCGTACAAAGCAAAAAGATCAAAACCAGTCGTCCCAGATAATGTGGTGGAACCCAGTGCCATAATTCCGTTTCCTAAATGCACAAATACCAGCGGAGATGTTCTAATGAAGTTTCGCAAAGGAACGATCTACAACGACATCTCGTGCAGCTCAAACATGGAGTTTATTGTCGTAACTGCTGATACTAATTTAGTCGGAATCTATAAAAAGGCACAGCAATGACCCAAGACACTATTTTATGCCGGACTTTTAGACAAACTGCCACTTTTATTTCTATTTTCTTTCTGTTTTAAGGTGTTATTCAATTTCAATGGAGCTTATGCACATTTTATGTTTTACTTGAAATTTTGACGATGTTTTACTACAAGTGTCTTGATTTTATGGTTTTAGCAAATTGGTGTTACATTGTGTCTTTTCTATTCTACCTGCAACAATGCTGTGTTTTCATTAGCAACCTGCTACCTTTTATTCACTGCCCTTGTTCTTTTATTCAGAATATTAAAACCATCCGTATATGTAGTTAAGTAAAATATCGTATGGTTGGTTGACCATTAATCGGGAGATTTCAACGCTTAAAATGGAACTTTCATCGCTTCAAGCTGTGGGAATTGTTGGTATGGTTGACATTTTAAAATTTCTAATGTGGTTTTTAGCTTGCAATGTTTAGAATTTTGATTTGTTTCTGATTTATGACAGCACAGGTGCTTGATTTGATTTTTATCATTGCTTTATGTGCAGTTTTATTCTTGGGTAATTTACCTATTAACACAGTAAATTACTCAAGAACACAACTGCGCATAAATGGATATTGGCAAAGATCAAATCAAGCATTTGTCTTCTTTACTTTGGTTAGCTGAGTGGTATCAAACTTTAGCAACGTCTTTATTAAATTTAATGCTATAAATATAAACTCGACCAGTTGTTTATTCAACTCAAAATGCTACAGTAGCTCCGGTAACCGGACTATGTGCACAAGGTCTTAAAGCTTATCCCTCATGATATCTTATGTCAATAAAAATCAGTTTTCTGAACCAACGAGCAGGTTAGGCTATACAATATCTAATGTTTCACCAGAGAAAGACACAGACAACGGTTTAATGTGGACATGGACTTATCCTTCATTGACAGCCGACCAGAAAGAATACGCTCTTAGTAAATGCTGCTTAAGCTGGGATATTAAAACAGAGAAAGGCAAAATCGTTCCTTTTGTGTTCTCACAATATCAAAAACAATGGTATTACGTGTTCACAATGGCCACAAATGAACCAACAGCTTTGAAATCGGTAATCGCAAAATTGTTTGATTGAGTTTTACGACCGCATCCGTTTTTCACTAAATAGGTAGCCATGTTATGGTATAATTTTTTGTTATTACTCTATGACCCCACTGATTTCTTTAAATTTTGATTTTAAGTAGTGGTAGATGCCCTTTAAAATATTTTGAAGGAGCAAAATACATACTTAACTTCAGTAAAATAATACGAGTCTCATCATTTTTTTAAATCTTAAAAGCATTAATCATTTTAAGATATTGACTCTATAACTTTACTTGTTATATTCTCCGCATTAAAATTTAACAGATATATTTATGCTTTGTTTAAATTTGCTCATGGCATAAAAGCGTTGTTAATTGTATAACATATTTATGGAAACATTTATCGTAAAGCTCTTTGCTATGAAACATAATTTGTACCACATATTATATTTTGACAGCAAAATGTTCTGACAATCTTTTAGTTTAAAACTGAGGGAATGCAAAAAGTGTTACTAATCACTAACCCCTTAATAGTAATGTGACTTATTAAGAAGTTTTAACTTGGTTTGTATTTTATTTTCATATTTCCGTTGTTTAATATTTCGTCTTTTAGTATGGACCCAATTTTAAAATGTTGACAATCTTATCCTGATCTGGCGCAAATGTAGATTGTTAGTTGTAACACTAGTCATTGAAACTAGTACAGTCAGACCAGTATGGAACAAAATGAGCGTTTTTCTCACCAAAGAGTTACCCGTATATATATATATATGCATGACCCAAGAGGTAAATTACATATTACAATAGATTCCATATTTCAGGTCACCTTTTTTTCCATTATACTTGTCGGCAACGACTTCAACCCTGAAAAGTATGCTGTGCTAACGAGGATATTAAGCAAGTATTATGAAGAAAGCGCTAATCCTGTGCGCATATTGGAGCAATACTTAATGGTGGTCACAAAGGGTGTATGCCAGAGTAACAGCAACGGGGTATTCAAGGTGAATAGCTTCTCATCACAGAAGGCTTTCACCACGGCGTCGCTAAAAGGTAAAAGAAAGAAAATTTTCAAGATAAAATCGTCTATTATTAAGTTGAAATTTATTGCTAGCTTTTTGTTTTTGCCAAGACTTTCTGAAATGTTAAAACTTGCATCAATCGACGCACAAATATAGCTGTGACATCATAATTCAGCTTTGCTTAGTGCCTTACAAAATGACAAAACCAAATTGCTATTCGACTAGGAATTAAATCAAACAATAGGTCCAAATCATTTTTTATTCGAATCTTTATTTTGTAATATTTATATCAAAGTTGAATAGTGAGTACTAATGTTATTATGCAACAGATGTAATCACCACATTTGGTATCCAATCCATCCTTCTATACACTGCAATATTACTTAAGATGAAGGTCTTAGTATACCACAGCAAGTTGGAACTACTGCTGGAAATAACAAGGTTTGTAAAACATATTAATAATCATGGGTAAAAACCATATGTAAAGTTAAAGTATAACACTTCTCAGGAACAAGGGAAAATCTTAATGTAGAATAAGATGGGATTTTGATGTTTATCTCCATAAATGGAAAAACGCAAGAGGCGTTGTCACACGGGCAACTATCAGATTACCTCGCACCCATCGGATTACCATAGCTATTGCAATGTGTTGTGTATAATCCAGATTGTCCTTTAATTTAACAGAACATTTTATTCCACTGGGTTTAGTAGAAGAGACCTGCCCCCCTTGGTTTTCCCATTCTCGGGGATAATCATAAATATCATATCCTATGTCATGCTTCCTATGTAGAGCTTTACCAGCACTGGCTTGGCACAGACAAGATTGGAGCATTGTGTATCCGTGGGTGCAGGACAGACAACAAGAATTAAATGCAGTTCGAAAGTTGCCACATTATGTTGTCGGTTGTACTGTGGAAAATGTTTTAACTCCTGATGATTTCGACCTGTATGTGAATGCAGAGGATGGAACCATAACTGTGTCACCACATGCAAAAGGTATTTTTTGCCTGGTTAAGAATTAAGGGCTACAATGATACTTGCAGAAATAGCTTATTGCTAATCAAGGATTCCACATCACGATAATCCCCATGTTTTTTAACGATAAACTCCAGCTGCAGTTTTGGGCGCTGCAAAGTTTTGCTATTGAAATAATGCGCCGAGATTATCCCAGTACATATTTTGAGTTCTACTAACTTGAAGGAACGTTTGAATCATACACAACACACTGCTATAGCTCTGATAACCCTATGGTCGCCGCAAGGTGATCTGACGATTGCCTGTGTATTAACCCCTTAGTTTTCCTATTCACGGGGATAAACATAAATATCCTATCCCATATATTAATATCATTGCCAAGTAGTGTTGCGATTTTCGATATATATTGCAGCCCAATTAAGTTTGTTCTTAATTATCGCTGCTTCATATAGAGTCGCTAACCATGGGGAAACTGCACAAAGATGTTGCAAAGAAAATGGTTGAACTTGCTGAGAACGAGACTGTCACAAATCAACAATTTATCGCGGTAAGTTATGTGAACTAATACTCTCAGAACAGTTTGGATCACAGATTAATTGAGCATAAAGAGATATAATAAAAGGGGGACATTGTTACATGTTTAATTATAAATTTTGTTGTTGTTAAAATAGAAAGTTTTGTGAAATAAATTGTTTTGAGTGTATGTATGTTGTCAGTTACCTGGGTATTGCATCATTTTCTATGAAATCCACAATTAAAAAGGATAGGATATTCATGTTTATCCTCGTGAATGGGAAAACCAAGGCGGTCAACATACGGGTAATAATCAGATCACCTCGCGCCCACCCGCGGGTTACTGGTGCTATTGCAGTGTGTTGTGTATGATTCACATGTACTCAGTCTAGCCAGCGGCTGGTTATAATAACACAACACATCAAAAACCACGTAAATTATTATACAAAGGCCACACTTAAAAAAGAAATAATGTACATTATCATATAATTTTTCCAACTCGTTCAGGGCATAGCTGAGAAAACCACTGAACTACTGGAAAAGCTTAGGTCCCTTGGCAGTGAGAATTCCGCCGGTGAAACCATCATCTCACCCGACAATATCAAGTCCAAGGATCTCAATCCAAACACTGAAACCTTTCTAATGAACCTGGCGATCGCAGAACGATTGCTCAAGTTTGATTAGTTCTCATTGATTACGTCAAAATATCATTGATTACTTGTATGATTGTGAAATGGTAAATATGCAAAGATATCATTTAGGCATAATGCATAGAGTTGTAAAATAGTCTTAAGAAAAAACATGATTGCATGGAATCGGAGTATTAGTTTTGGTTCTTTATTTATTGCATAAAACCATCATACTTTATTCTTCTGCTCACTGTCGAGTTACTAAAGCCATTACAGCTTCAGAAATCATTGCCTGCTGCGTCATTTAACTAAAAATGTCCTTACCCTATTCTATAATCTCTATGGTTATGTACTTTTACCATCCAATCACCATTGCTCCAACCCAACATATTTAAATCGGTCTTCTAAATTAGAAGTTTTAACAATTCTTGAACGTGTGTATAATAGATGAATTAACCCCTGTTTGTGTTCGAGATAAAGTTCAGTGTGCTATCCTAACCCAGCGGATTAATGGTTTCTACTAAACTGAAGACACGTCTCTATCATACACAACGCACTACCATAGCTCCGGTAACCCGACGGTGGGCGCGAGGTAATCGGACGATTGCCCGTGTGTTAACCCTCTTGGTTTTCTCACTCATGGGGATATACATGAATATCCTGTCCTGTGCAGCAGCAGCTATAACTTTAAAAAGAGGACAATATTAATTCCATATAGTCCTTTCCTTGTGCTATTTTCAGTACTACGTTTTTCTTGCGTGTTTTGGCGTTCCTTAACTGTTACTCAAAAGTGATTTTTCTGTTTTAATGACGTATAAATATGTGCAATAAACGTTCTTGATAATTCTCAAAATTCATACTTGCATAAAGAGGTGGAGTACAAATGGCAAGACGAAGCTAAAACGTAAAAAAAAACATAATATATAAGGACAACACTGAAAGAAAAGAGGGAAACTGTTCACTAACAGGAGTAAAATTTATTCAATCCCTGAATTTAAAAGCTTTTATTGTAACTTAAGCCTCTGTTTATCCCGTTGTGGCATAGGAAAATTAAGGGGAAGGTTATCAATACCTACAATTGTCAGATTACCCAGTGTTAACATGATAGAGGGTTGATTTAGTTTTTTTTTCAGTCAATTAAACTAGTTTTAAACTCGACACTTTTACTTGGTAAAGGTTTAAACTCATCCAGTATTTTGCTGGTCTCAATCCCATCACCATTGGGTTGACGGCCCGGCGCATTACGAATGATATGGTGTATTGCAGTGTGTTGGGTATGATTTAGATATTCCTTTAATTTAATAGAACCCATTAATACACTGGGTTCAAGCAATGTCCTTTAAGTGCCTTGCGTAAGACACAACCGACTCGCTAGCAAGAAATTGCGAACCTACAACTTTTCCGTTGAAAGGCGACGCAATAATTCCCACACTACTTACTTTCTTAGTCGTGGCTAACTGAAACGCAAAGTAAGTAGGTGCATTTCAATTTAAAAAAACACACAATATCACTTAAAACAAACTACTAATACTGCAAAAATATATGGTCATTAAAATAAACAAAATATGTTGTCTGAGTTTAAAAAATGTAACTCCTGAATTTGGTTATTTGGAGTAAAATAAGCCGTCAGAAAATTCAATGAAATACAGGAATTGTTAACATAGAAATAACACATACAACGTAAAATTATATCATAGTTTCTTTGTCCTATACGAGCTGTATCAGAAAAATGCATCTGCCGATGGATATCTGTGTGTTGAGTTTGTTGATACCTCCTGGAAATATTGTTGAAGGATAATTAGCGCGACACATTCATATACAGCATGGGTGGTTGAACGGTTAGCATAAGCGATTCATATACGGCATGTGTGGCTGAATGGTTAGCGCGACCAATAATTCATTAACAGCATGTGTGGACGAATAATTAGGGCGACCGATTTATATATACGGCATGTGTGAACGAATGATTAGCGCGACCGATTCATATACAGCATGTGTGGACAAATGGTTAGCGCGACCGATTTATATACAGCATGTGTGGCTGAATGGTTAGCGCGACCGATTCATATACACCGTATGTGGCCGAATGTTTGGCCCGACGGATTCATGTACAGCGTGTGTGGACAAATGGTTAGCGCGACCGATTCATGTACAGCATGTGTGGACGAATGGTTAGCGCGACCGATTCATATATAGCATGTGTGGGCGAATGGTTAGTGGACCGATTCATATACATCATGTGTGGTCGAATGGTTAGCCCGACGGATTCATATACAGCATATGTGGACAAATGGTTGGTTTCCCTTTAAAACATGTTTGTGGCAAGCCCATTACAGAATCCAATCTTGCCCCACCCCTCACAAAAAACACAGTTTAAACGTTACAGACTGGATGTCTTAGGTAATTTGTCCATATTCTTACGTAATCACAGAAAATGTCACCGGCAATCATAGGATTACGGTGTAAGAGAGTCGACTGAACCGATATATTGCAGTGTGCTGTATTTGTATCTATTGTGAATAATTTTTTATCAACATATATTTTTCCAAATTTTATTTATTTTATTTTTATTTTTTATGTGGATTTGGCGGCCACGTTTAAGTATTTCGAAAGTAAATAATTGGTTGGCTTTTAGATGTGTTTTAACGACTGTCGTGTTGCCGTTTTTCTCGTTTTCAGAATTACCATCAAAGGTCCTGCTTCGTGTTTTCATCGTGAAAACAAAGGTATCGAATTCCTTTCTATAATATATTTGATATGACTTTAAATTTTAATCGAATCGCTTAAACCTTAGGTGCCGGAGATAAGTGTGTGTATTACGCTCGGTTTTTGAGTGTAAGAGTAAATTCGGAAGAGTGCAGGATATAAAATCGAGTTTAAAGAGGGCAATACTTTGCTAATGCGTGTCATCTAAACCGGCCAATATCGCTAAAGTGTGATATTCTATCCGACTTGTTGAGAGATAGAGATGTTTTGCAGGAATGTGATCCCTAAAACGCACAAACGCGCCTATTTGTTGTTCAACAATTTTTCGGAAATTTTTCAATTAATTTTTGTGAAATATTCTGAAATTATTATGTTTTAATTGAAAACTCGCGTCCAACGTCGGATTACCGCAGCTGTTGCAGTGTGTTGTGTATGATTGTTAGCTTTAATACAATCCATTAATTTACTGGTATGTTGCCCTGTCTGCCAATTTCCTCGTCCAATCTACACAAACGACAAGCCACCAAACCAGTTTCGACTCTAAAACCTTTCGTCTGATAGACGACCCACGGTATATATACCGATACTAAAACGGTCCTAGTAAGATACTTATCATGCGCTCGCTATGGTCTCATGAATATAGTCATGCATTGTCCGGAATTTTACTTTTTTAAATATGGTAACCCTAGATAGGATACGATATTCATATTTATTCCCGTGAGTGGGAAAACCAAGCAGGTTAACACCTCGCGCCGACCATCGGGTTACTGAGAGTAGTGTGTTTTGTATAATTCACACATTCCTTCAATTTAGTAGAACCTAATAATCCACTGGGTTCAGGAAAAATCCGTTAAGTGCCTTGCCCAAGGACACAACCGACTAGCTAGCGACAAGTTTCGTACCTTCCACTCTACGGCTGAAAGGCGACGCACTCCCCCCCCCCACTAATCAATAGGATAAACATGTGTGATTATGTTACTGAATATATTTACTTAGTCATGAACTACAATTAGAAATGCTTACCACGTTAAAGTAATGTACGTCATCAACCATTGCGTCCAACATATTTTTCCATTCATTCTCCTTGTTCACTGGGCTCAAGTTCGAATCCAGAATCCTCTCAAATCTAGATAAAACATCTTGTAAAACACCTGAATGTTTTGACTAGTCGTTTTTGTGTTATCGGGGCAAGTTTCAAACCCGTGATGAGTTTGTCACTCGGTTCATTTTTTAACAACATATTAAATACGGTCGTGAATTTTTTTGCCGGGTCACGTTTGGAACCCATATGTTTTTTTTACCAGACTCAGGTCTGGTATAGGCTTGTTTCTAAAAGCGTTTTTTTTATAAAATAGGTATATTTATCGGTCGGGTTAACACATCATAAATATGTGTCTCGGGCCTGGTGGTTTGTCATTTCGTCCAACAGATTAACCTGGTGGGTTAGTTCGTCACCTTTTAGCCAAAAGGTGGCAGGTACGAAGCTAGTCAGTGGTGTCCTTGGGAATCCACCTAACGGACATTGCCTGAACCCAGCGAATTAATGGATTCTACTAAATTGAAGAAACGGGTGAATCATACACAACACACTGCAATAGCTCCGGTAACCCGACGGTTAGAGCGACGTTATCTGACGATTGCACGTGTGTTAAACCCCTTTCCATTCACGGGGATAAACATGAATATCCTATTCTAACTCACGACAGGCTCGACAGTGGGTTTTTTTAAATAGAATGTTATACATAAATAATGTAAAGTTTAATAGTTTAAGTCGAAAATTTCTATGATTTGGTCCATCCACTCTACCAACAAATCTACCTTATGTTAATTAACAAGATACATTATGACGTAACATACCTGTCCATTGCTTCTTCATAAAACTCATAGAGCACGCCCCACCTCACAACCGGATTTAACCGGTTCAAACAAGTCATGATATCGCAGCGAAAATTGTATTCCAGCAGACCAAGTTCCGGGTCCCGTAACTCGCGAGACAATCTCTGAACGAAGTCTTCGTAAGTTTCTGGCACCCTATTACGCACCGGCTTGTTAAAATATTCTTGATGGGCGCTCGGTCGGTTAACTTCAAAAGATTCCCCTTTAACACTGCCTTGCCGACTTAAACCTGGCCGTCCCCGCCTCTCAATAGTTGGACCGAATTCGCCACAATTCTTTTGCTGGTTGTGGTACAAGTCGTACACGCTTGGCTCGTAATTCGACTGGTCGTAATCCTCGTGGATTAAATCTTCACCGAAACTTACGCGCCTTGAATTGAATCGTTCAGAATGATCGTTTTCGTTGTAGTGAAGATTGTTATTGAAGTTTAATTTGTGATTGTTATTTTCGATTTCGTTAGGCCATGACCGCATGTAGTATTCAGGCCTCGGGTTATTCTGCTGCTGTGGTGGTAAAAGTACACGCCGTGGTTGCGGTCGTGGCATTTCCATGTTGTTAAAATGCGGGCGGGTTGGGGGTAACATGGGCATTCGAGGTCGATCATATGGACTGAAATTGGGGCGAAACTGGGGCTGTTGATGTGGCATAAACATAGGTGGGGGTTGGTAAGTAGGGTGGAATTGCGGGGGAGATATAAAGGGGGTTTGTGCTGGGGCTGGGTGGTACGAGTACGGATCATGCGTTCGCATTGGCTCGTAGAATCGTGGTTCATGAGCCCTAGTTGGAAATGTTGGTTGGGGGTGCTCCTGCAGCCCGACGAAATCGTACGGATCCTGCAAATGGCCCTGGTACATCATAGGGTAAGACTGCGGTTCTGGCATCATCATCATTGGGTGTGGAAATCTTTGCTGTTCGGTTTGGATATGATTCATTGGCGGGAAGTATTGTCGCTGGTTTGAATTCATCGGCTGGCCCTGCGCGCTCGGTTTATTTTCTTTTGCGGTGAACATTTCAGTCAAAGTTTGTTCGTCAAATTCTTCAGAGTTTCTTCTCGAAGAGCCAATTGAATCGGAATGCTTTCGTCGCTCTTTGACAGCCGAGTGTTTTTTACTGGCGCGGGAATTAGATGCTTTTTCTGAGGTAGTTTGCATGGCCGCGTTCTTAGGTCTTCGCTTTCTAGCAGGCGATTCCAAATCAAGTTGCACAGGGCCATCTCGCTCGTCTGAAGCCGGTTTAACTTTTTCTTTTCTTGATTTATTATCGGGTCTGGGAACGTGTACCTCTGCGATGACTTCGGTTAAGTTCTCAGCGGAAATTGGTGGAGCTATCGGACAGCCGGAGTCAACCGATTCTTCCGATTCAAAACCGGTGTCGACATTGTTTTCAGTAGTTCCGATTTTTAAATCTTTTTCCTCCACCAACGGCGCTGTTATCATTGCGTGAACAACTGGAAGAGCTGTGGTCTGCACAACTATATTTTCCGGTAAGTTTTCCGGTACAATTTCCGTTACGTTTTCCGTATCTGCTATTTCTGGTTCCGTGTGGTCACACCTAGCCTCTCTTTGCCTAAATGTGCTTGATGTTTCGTCAACACAAACCGTCGGAATTTCTACAGTTTTGCAACCATCAACTCTTTCTGTAGCGTCCGGTGTGCAGTTAATTTGCACTGGTGAGTCAGGTGTGCCTTCGTTCCGTGTCTCCAAATCTTCAGTTGCGTTGGATTGAATTGAGACGGATGGGATTGAGACTTCGCTTCTTTCCCTACTAGGGGAAGACACTGGTGATAAACTTGTATCTGATCTGTGGTGCAGAAACTCCAATTTGTCAATAGCATCCGACTTTTCATTTTCCGCCTCCGAATCCGTGGAATTTAGTATCTCGGATTCCGTAAAATTTATTTTCTCCGACTTTGTTTCATTTATTACTTCGGATTCCGTTTTATTTCTCGTTTCGGATTCCGTTTTATTTCTCGTTTCGGATTCCGTTTTATTTATCTCTTCGGATTCCGTTTTATTCAACATTTCGGATTCCGTTTTATTTATCTCTTCGGATTCCGTTTTATTCAACATTTCGGATTCCGTTTTATTTATCTCTTCGGATTCCGTTTTATTCAACATTTCGGATTCCGTTTTATTCAAAACTTCCGTTTCCGTACAATTTATCACCTTGAATTCCAGCTCATTAATCATCTGTGCAATAGGTCCATTTTGAATCGCCCCGCGGTCGCTAACCGGTGTCGTGTTGTTTGTTTGGACCGGATTATCAGGCGATGCTGCCGGTTCCGCTTGTGTCTGCGTCTCTGAAGTCTTAAGTCGATCGAGGTCAATTACTTTGCGTGAAGAGAATCGCTTTTTGATGCCACGTTTTCGCTTATCAAAGAAACGTACCAGCGACGACACAGACCGCTGGCTGAAATTCCGCAACACTTTTCTCCTTGACCCCTTGCCCGACACGGAGGTCGAATCTGTGTCAGTTGAGGTGACCGTCGGGAGTTTTTTGCGACGCACTGTTTTGTCCGGGTTTTCATATTCGGAAATATTTGATTTCACAGTTTGATTTGTGTCGCTTGAAGAGGTGCGTGTACATTTGTATTGCGGTACCGTTCCGTTTACTACTTGTGGGTTCGAAGGCAAACAGCCTTGAACCTGATCAGGGACGATATCCAAAACCGTTTCTTGTTTATTATTACCATCACTATTGTTATGGGGTACATACTTATCGGTACACGTATCAAAGCTTTCAGGTTGGGGTGTCACCTCGACTGGACCATGTTTGTCTTCGGCGGCAACAAAATCTGAGATATCATCGTCGATAACTAAGTCTTCTACCGCGGCGTCGGTGATCGCTCCAGGGCAAATTTCGGGAATTGAGTGGAGACTCGAATCTCTCAGCGACATTCTGGAATAAGATATCGCGTCGTCGCGCGGAAGAAGTCGACAAGAATTCGTTGTGATGGGAAACGAACCGGATTCCTCGTCGTCAGAATACGACCCCGCGTCGGGGATTCCCCACATTGTGTAATCATACCCGTCATCATCTTCCAACCTCAGAATATATTGTTCGATGTCAAAATCTGAATCGCTGTCTTCTTTCGCTTCGTCCACATTTCCCCCCCATAAAACGGATCCTTCGATTTCCTTCAAAGGAGTCTCTTCATTTTGTTCGTCGGCCTCTTTTAATTCTAGTGACGTCATATCCTCTGCTACATTCGGTTCTGCCAGTTCCTTTTTCGAAGCGCTCTCCATCGCGTTTAATCCGCGCTATTCCAGTTATAATCCTATCATCGAGTAACATTAACGCATCAAATCTGCAAGAAAAACGGTGGACATTATTCAGTCAACCGGTATTACCTTGAGGCATTCGTTTCTTTGAAACCATTAGTAAACGGCGTGTTTGTGATTAACGTGATGTGTATAGTAAAACCTATCATACATGCCGAAACGTTTCAGCTAAATTAGAAATATCTGCCCAGGTATAAATGCTATCTTCTAACTAAAAAACTAAGATCCCATTTTTACATTGAAACATTTTAGAACTGCACCTATACAGCAAATATGAAACATAATGTTGCCAAAATTATATATATTTTCTGCCAAGATGTAAATAAGATTTTTTAACTAAAATACCAAGGGCTCATTTTGATATTAGAAATTTTTAACTCTCTCTATCCAGACAACAGAAAACACAATTTTTCTAATTATGCCTTTTCTAAGATTTGTAAGCAATGTTATTGAGTAATTATAACTGTCTCTTATACTTGTTGTTGGCCTGACTTAAACAGTTTCTTCACCACAGTCAAACCTGCGATTGAACCCATAACTGAACCGACCACTTATAAGTTTGACAAATTCGCTTCTGTAAATTTAATCACGCCGCTCAGTTTAAATTTCTATGCGGAGACCGATAAACAGATGCTTATCGCCAGTCATGCTGCATGTCGGGCACAGATAATAATGCTGATTTAAAAAATTAAATGACTGAACGTGTATTTCTAAATAATCTATAATAAATTCATACAATGGTTGTAATAGCAAAAAGTAGTCATACCACCTTTCCTTCGACCGATGACTAGAAAATGAATACAATTTAATTGAGTAAATCGGTTTTCAATCGTATGGCTTGTACGTGAAGGTTCAATCGGCTTGTAACTTCGTGCTGTTGTTTACCATTCCGCCTAAACTCTCTGTAATTGAGTCACCGTATCGTAGTTCCCATAAATTATAGCCCAATTATGTTATTTAGCCCAAATGTCTATCCCTGTTGACATACACTGGATTAAAGCCAACTATCGAAATAAAACATTCAAATACTGGTTCTGTGCCCACGCTGTTATTAAATAACATAATCACGTATTGTGCTTGCGTTTTCGGCCTAGAGTCTGACGTGTTCATTTCCAAAGTACTCGAGGCTATATTGTAATGCGATCCAAAAATAACCGCATCAAAATGGTAATTATAGTGCTGATATAACCCTGTTCTGTGAGATATTCCTATCATAAGACGACATAAAGATATATTTTCTGATATAAAACTTAGGTGAGTTAATGCGTGATAATATAAAAATGTTGACTGTTTTGCTAATGTGAGCTTTCCCGCTCTAAAATTCCTAACATAACCAGTAAACTAGATATATCTGCTGCTTTAATACCAACGTGTGTTAATACGTAATATTATGAAAACATTAACTATATTGCTGATATAACTGTACCCTGTACTTACGTGTGATATTCCTAGCGCAGTCGACCTATAGGAAATTGTGATGCTTGCAAGGTCAAGTGTAACGAATCGCCCGTCGGCAAATATAGATAATCGTACGCGTCAAGTTAGGCCACAAAACAATAAAAAGTGGAAACTGCGACAAGTGTTATGCTTATTGCTGTTGACGCGCGACTGATCTATTGCGTAACTAGGAAATACACCATTGATTTCGCAACCACAAAATTACGTATCCGTGTGTGTATCACAAATGCACTGCCTTAGAAACCATCGTATAATCGAAACTAATAAAAATGAGCATTAAATGTTTATAATTTTTTTAAACTTTATTATATTACTTTACTTTTTTTTACTTATGCCATAAGTTCCAAGCCAATCAAGTAGCCAATAATCTTATTCATAATACATGCTTTGTAAATAAACTTTTTAACACGCCTTGTATGTTATATTGTACTATAAAGTAAGGAAATTATTCATAACAGGCAGATTACATTTCTACCTAAAACTTATTTTCGTGCTTGCAAAAACTAAAATTCTGACCCACACACAGTGGCAATATACATATTTTTACCAACCAAATTAGTTTTGCAACGACGTTGTTAACGGTGCCGTAAAACGATAATAACAAAACTAAAATACAATTTAAACTAACGCGGCCTCTAATACGGTACTAAACGAATTCTGACAATCCGCGTAAAAATTAAATGGCATACATAACCTTTGGCTTTCGCTGTTGATTAAAGAAAGAATTCTTGGCAAATGCTTTTGCAGTCGTTCGTCTTGTGCTGATACAAGAATTTAACTTCTAATGGCTCAGTACGAATGCCACAGTCTGTCCCTTTAATCATAAACCTGGCGGTTCGAAAACCAACAAAATAGAACCAAGGTCCTTTTCCATTATTCTATTTACGAAATACTTGTTCGTAGTACATAATTTGTGGTGGGTGTATAAGGGAACTTGCAAATTCGTATTGTTTGGTTGACGCCCAACGTTTACACGTCATAATGATCACGTGTATGTACGTTTCACGCATTTGTTTATTTGTTTCGATTCGACTGATTGGCGGCCGTGGCAAAACTGCCGGAAAATCAAGACTTCCATCAATGTGAAAATTTTAATAATTACTCTGTCTGTTGTTGGGTAATAATTTTTTTACCGGGCCTAGTTTCGATTTCATAATCGGCTTGTCACTCAAGCCCAAATCCGCTTTTTATATAGAATTGTATATGAATCGGCCGTTAACCATTATGCCACATCACCGTTCGCACCGGGTGATAAAGTCATCTGTTGAAAGACATAAAGCAAATTGCATGAAATAATCGCACGAAAAAGTCAAGCGACGCATACTAGTGGTATCAATAGACTAAGGCGACACGAAAAGATTTCATTTCCAAAATATATAAACCAATTAAAAGTCGAGACACAACAAAAACGCTGCAATAGCTTCGGTATCCCGACGGTGGGGGCAAAGGAAATCTGACGATGATTTTCTGTGTGCTGTGGCCCTTGTCTTTTTCCATTTAGGGGATAAACCCTAAATATTCTAGGATTAAATGTTTATGTGTATCACCATGAAAAAAACGCAAGTTGCGTTATTACATGTTCCTTCAATTAAATAGAGCCCATTAATTTGATGGGTTCAGCCAATGTACGTTGAGTGCCTTGCCTAAGGAGACAACCGACTAGATAGAGACCAGTTTCGAACCCACAACCACTTTGTACAAAATATTCGCTCTCTATGATGAAAATGTTTTGTGTACCACACATAGACAATTGTATTGAGTTTAAGTTTAGTTCAAGAGTCTATTATTATTAACAAATCAAGGATAGAATAGTACATTCATGTGAAAAGCTCTTAAACCTAATTCGTTTACAGATGCGATTATTGTATCGAATATTGTCGACCGTCAAAAGGAGCCGAACTTTACTGCGGAAACAAATGTTTTAAGACACAAGTTGTATTTTGTTGTGCCCAATACTGTCTGTTATTTACAATGACTAAAATCGGCTTGCCTCATAAATTAGCACATAAATACCTTGACGACTCGGGTTTAGCAGATATGTAGGGCCTATATTCTTAGACTTTTTCTCTTTTTTCAAAAATAATTAGATCAACTGAAATAAATACTTATTATTCGAAATAAATACCCACCTGTATTATGCAATATTTAATGAGATTTAAGCAATTTGTTACATTATGGTTACTCTATCAACCAAACACGTTGTTAATTTTAATTTTATTAATGATCTTGAGCTAAATACCGAAGAAATAGACAACGGAAATGACCTTCATAAGTATTTATTATCCAATAACAATTATATTTTTTGTAGTAGGAATATTCAGATTTTTATTTTGTAAAATAAAGCATATATTCTTATAACTGACATATCAGTCATTTAACAGAACAGCTAACAGTACAGCAGACCCGTTATGTCTGTCACGAACATTACACAGAAATAAGGGAAAAAACGAAGTGAAATTAATTTGGGCTCCTTAAATTTTTTACCTATTTATTTATATTTTTACCGGATTTAGTTTCGAACCCTTTTTTTGTACGAAAGTTGGTATACGTATCGATCGCGTTAACCTTTCGGTCACACTAACACGACCGTAGGCTACAAACCATGGAATTGGAAGTGGACCCATAAAAAATAAATATTCTATCCAACTATGATTTATCATAAATGTTGGCGGGGAATCACCCGTTGCACAAACACCAGCAAGTGGTTCTGCCTTTTATTTTTAGACTTTTGAACGTTTCTGCCAAGAGGAACTAAAGTTCTGTGGACATACCTATTTCAATAAACTGTCTCTACGAATATTTATCTACATATAAATGATGGAATAAGGTCGAAATCGAAAAGTCATGGATTACAAAGTAATCGACGTTTTGCGTGGACCGTCAATCGTGTTGCTTGATGCACTTTTATCACGAAAATTAATATTTCCTCCGATTTCTAGTGTGTATCTTCAATTCCTCTTCAGATTTTTTGGTAAGTTATGTGTAAAATTTAAAGTTTTTTTAGTGTACTTGGGTGGAAACTAAAAAAGAGAAACTTGTACTTGGAATTTTTTGTTGGTTTGTCATGTCCTTGACTGTTAACTGATTTGAGACTAGTAAATGAGACATTTAATGTTGTCCTTGGAATACAATACCAGTAACGAATGTCAAGTCTTACCTGCCTTAGTTATTTTCACATGCGGCTAGAGACAGAACGGTAGTCTGATTTTTCTCTGCTGGATGGCGCTATTTATCAGCTGTACTAAAGCGGGGAGGAGGGAAACTACTAACTAAAATTACGGACACTAATTTTAACCCATTCCTAAACACTAAACTCAACCGCAAGACTAACACTAACTCTAGCCCCATGTTTATTACACCATTTACGCATTTTAAGTAAATAGTGTTTACAATCAAAAAACTGCAAAGAGATCGATTACTTTAGCCAATGCTTGGACAAATTCCAAAAATGCTTAGACAAGCTGAAAGCGGCGTTATGATGAGCTTGTGTAAAACTAAGAAACAAAAGAGTTAAAAGCCGAAAAAAATCTCACCGTCGGGGAATCGAACCATGGTCTGCTGCGTAACAGTGGGCGATACTTACCACTATACTACCGAGGAATACGATTAGTAAGTGCGAAAACTAGTATACAACCTCTCAGTCGCTGGTGCCTCTAAATACTACAGGACCGCTTGGAGCGCCTGGATCACTTAGATTGCTATGGAAAATAATTCTAACCCTGTCCCAAACACTAATCTCAAACCCAGAACAAACTTTAACCCCGACCCCAACGTTAATATCATGGCTTTTGTAATTAAGTATAGTAAGCGATCCAAGCGCTCCAAGCGCTCCAAGGGATTCAAGCGCTCCATGCGATCCAAGCGATCCGGAGTATTTAGAGGTACCACTCAGCCGCTTAACACTTGAAAATCGTCACTCCCCAGATAAATTTAAAAAAATAAATAGCGCCACCCAGCAGAGAATAATCAGACTACCGGTTCCGTCCATAGTACGCATCTGTTATTTTC